>QJNU01000364.1:0-75890 GCA_004154915.1 Monosporascus ibericus
CGGAAAGGTCACCTACTGATCGGCCCATACATGTTCCGTGGCTAAGCTACTTAACGCTGTACGCGTGCAACAGCACACGTATCTAGCATAATACAACAACATAACTGATATCCCCTCTATCTAACAATTAAAAATCTTATTTGCTTAATTCGCATAAATATTAACTGATCAGTTATTATTAACACGATATAAGTTATATATTAGTAAAAGTTATTAATATATTTTAATAGCAATAATGGCAACCGTATAATTAATATCCCAAATTATCTATTAAGGATTTAAGAATTAAAACCGCTTTAAAAGCGAATTTTAATTTAAAACGTACGCGTTTAATATTTAGGCCTTTATTAATCCTGATTAATTACGTTCGTAGCTTATTAGACTTATAGAACCCGATATAGCCTTATATCCGAAAAAACGAATTCGTTTTTAAACGCGAAATAATACCCCAACCTCCGATAGTATATTTGAAGACGTCGACCTTATAGGTTATTTTATGAACGTCTTTAAGATAGCGATTAAAGGTAAATAAACTTATAATCAGGAATTTACAGCATATATTTATAAGGATCGAAAATACGATACCTTCCGTAAGGGTATTAACAATTTTACGAAATAGGTTTAAAAGTCCATATTTTTCGCGATTAAGAGAATAAATCTTTTTTTAAGGAAAAACCTGTAAAAATAATACGCTAAGCTGGCTGAGTCCGGCAAGGTATACGACGGCAGGTTACTAATTAACATCTAACGAAAGTACCGCGAGAAGTTAAAGCAAGCCTTAAAATCTAACAAGAAGCTAAACGAATGGATCGTAAAATGGCAAAAGATTATAACCTAAAGATAGCGACATGGTATCCCAGAAATGAATATAACGATCATATGGGTTAACGACCTATATATAACTTTAGCTCCCATTATGGAGACCTGGACAACAACCTTCCAGATGGTAAAGAAAGCAAAGATCGACAATAATACGATTAGTTACCAAGAGGTAGTAGCTAACCTCTTAAACTATTGGGCTATAACCTATTAACCATTTATATTAAAAAACGTTAAGGTAGCGTTTCTTACGTTTTACGGGATTTCCGCGGATCCCACTAATCAGGATAACCCCGATCAAGAAAAAACCAAGCCCACTAACCTTCAGCCATAAGGAAGGACTCCGGTACGAACGCCGAAGCGAGATAATCGTAAAGGTTCCCATGCGGACCGAAACGTTAACAAGCGGAAGCGTTAGGAATTAAATGCACGAGGCATATAATACAAAGCGTACTTAAATAGCTATCATAGGCTAACTTAATGCTTTTATATGTTCCCTACTAAAGCTTTAAAAAGTTTTTAACTTAACGAAGGTTTAAAATTATTCGTTCGAAACCGAATAATTACCGATTAGTTCTTAAAGGAAAAAATTAACCGCTTATCGAAAATTATAAAAGTTTTAATTATAAAAATAAATTAATTTTTAAAAAGAATAACACGAATTTTAACGTATTTTTTAATTATTAATTAACGTAACGTTATAAATATTTCGTTTTACCTTTTAAGGAATTTATCCATTTTGGATTTAAGGTTTATAATATATATTTTTAACTTTATTAATAAGTTTTTGAATTTTAAACTCACCGTATAAGGTAACAAAATATACGTAAATAATAGTTTTGTCCCGATTAACAGGTACGAAAAAATTAATATATTATTTTAAAACTTTAACAGTACGAAAACGTTACGGCTTTATAATATAACCTATTACGAAAAATTCGCGTATAACCTAATGTTATTTCGATAGCTCCGGAAAAAAGGTTATTAATAAGATAACCGAAAAATTAATAATTATATTCGAAATAAATATAATTAAATTATAATTACGTTAATAAATAAATTTAATTAATTCGTTATCGAAATTATTAACGTAATTACCTTTTATATAACCCTTATAACTTATAAACGAAACGTTAACTTATGGATAAAAAAATTATTACGTATAAATAATAATATTATGTGGCATTTATGCTTAGGCTATCCAGGCCCCGAAATAATCGCCTAATTATAATCCTATATTAAAGAAATCCGATTAAAAGGTTTTATAATAATCGAATATCAAGTATATAATAAGGCGAAGGCGAAAAAATAAATATATCGCAAGCTTTAAAAAGGAGCATCCCGATTAGGCCAGAAAATCGCCGTTAATTTTATTAAATTTAAAAAGGACCCTAAAAATTATAAATACGTTATGTTCGTTACCGATAGATATTTAGGCTTTATCTGGAATATTTACCTAAAAAACCAAAAGCAAGATATATTAATTATAACGTTTCGATATTTTTTAAGAATTCTAAAAAACCAAAACAAATTTTTCTTATAAATAATCGAATACGATAACGAGATTTTAAAGAATTATTAATTTCGAGATATGCTTTAATCGCTTTCTTTTAATATTAAACTTAAGTTTTCAGTATTATATACCTAAACCCATAACGGGGATGCAAAACGTTTAAAAGGTATAATTAAGGAAAAAACGGTTGCGATATAAAATGGCGTTAAATTACTTGCGTTCTTAATCGTATATATCTTTAAAGCGGCAATATATTTATATAACCGTACCCTTAAATATTCTCTTTTTTGGCAAATTTTATATAAGGTTTATTACATTTACTTAACGTATAAAAACGGCATTATAATATTTAATTAAAAACCTTAAAAGGCTTATTTACGTGCTTACGGCTATATGGCCTACGTTATAACAATTACCGCCATAAAGAAAAAATAAAAGTTTTAAAAGTTAAATTTTAAAGCATAAATTGGCTTTTTTATCGGTTACCGATTAACAAATATTTATAAAATTTGGAACTTATTATTAAATAAAATTATCGTTATTCGAAACATATAATTTAACGAAAAAATTACTTTTTTTGGTAATATTAAAAATCTTAAAAACGACCTTTTTTACGTTACGGAAAACGAATTGCAAATATTATTTCGATAAGTAAAAATATTTAATTAAGTTAATAACTACTTAATACATATTTAAAAAAAGAAATTTAAAAACCTAAACGGGATTTAATTACTAGCTGGATCGGAAAATTGGTTTTAAGGTAATATAGGCGAAAAAAACGTACGGGATAAGGGAAAATAAGCTTATTCATATAGGACTAATTATTTTTATATAACCGTTTTGTTCAAGCTATTTCCAACCCTTGGACCATTACCGTTATTAACGTTTATATTAATAACTATTACGATTATTACGCCGGCGGAAATAATAAAAGTAGTTTTAAGCTTCCGTTTTTTTGTTTAATATAAAATAACGGTAAAAAATAAAGGTATTTTACGAGTTATAAATATAAACTTTTCGTACGTTCCGAAGCGAAAGGGTATTATTAAAAATGATTATAAAGTTTAAAAGGCCGTATTTAATGCAAAACGAATAACTTACTTTATTAATACGCGTAATAACCGGCCGGTAAGTTACGGAAATTTAAGGAAATAAAAAACCCGAAATACGCGTTACCTTAATCGAAAAAACTTTAATATATTAAAAATAAAAACGTTACTTAAGTCGTTAAACCGGGTATATAAGCGAAACTTGCCACCATTACCGTAAGGCCATAAAAAGCTAAATATATACCCGTTAAAAAAGATGTTTCGTAATACCGAAACGACTTACTTATAAAGTTATAAAAAGATAAAATCCTAGAAACCGTTAATTAATTATTTATTAAAAAGAAATAAATGTTAAAATATATATAAATATACGTTTATAAATTTAATAAATATAACTGGTTTTAAAAATATAAGGCCCATTTTACGGTACGAAATAATTAACAACTTAAAAACGTATATAGCGATATATACGTATTTATATTTATTAAAAAGTTATTTCGAATTTTAATTGTTATTATGATTAAGTTTAATTTAAAGTTTAAATAATATAACGTTATAAACGCCTTTATTAACGTGAACTTATTTTATAAAATATATATAAAAATATCTTTAGGATATTTATAATATAATAATATATTTTTAATTATAAAGGTATTATACGGATTAAAGGAATCGTTTTTATTTTAATAAAAGGATTTTGCCGGCATATTTAAAAATTTAAAACTTAATTCCGTTTTTTACGAATTATATTATTTCTTTTATTAAAAAATATTTTTATTTTTTTACGTTAACGATATAATCGTTACGTATAATAAAAAGCATTAAAACCGTATTAATTAATTAATTTAATAAATATAAAAATAATATATTTTTATAAATAATAAAAATTTATAATAATTTTTTAAAATCGAAATAATTAAAAATAAAATTAATAAAAAAAATTAACTATTTTAATTTAATTTTATAAATTAATTAATTAACTTAATTTTTTAAAATAAATTAAATAATTTTTTAAAAATATTAATATTAAACGTTAAATTATTATTAAATCTTAATTTAACTTATTTAAGTTTAATTAATAAATATTAAAAAAAGATCGGTTTTATTTTATATATTATAATTAATACGTAATTTAATATATTTTTTTATAATATTTTAATTTATACGATTTAATTAAAACCTTAATAATATATATTATAATATTATTAATAAAGTTATATTATATTTAATCGGTATTAAAACGTTAACGTTATAATTTAATAATAAAAATTTAATAAATACTTAAAGTAATATTTTTTTTACGGATAATATAATTAATTAAAAAAGTTTTTAAATTTATATAATAAAGATTTTTAAAAAAAAATTATAAAATAACGGGCGAATAAATAAGATATAATAATTACTTTTATAATCGAAGCGAAATTATTATCCCTTACGTAAATTATAAAAAAACCTTATTTAATTTTTAATTAATTAAAAAATTAAAAATCGGTTTTAATATAAAACCATTAAATATATAATATAATAATTTATAAGTTTTACGGTTAATTAATACCGATATTATACTTTTATAAATAAAATTATAATATATAAATATACATAATTATTAATTATAAAAAGTAATAAAAAGAAATTTAATTAAAGTAAATTATACGCTTATAAGTAATATATTAATTAATAAATTAATTAAAGCCTTATTACGAAAAGCTTTTAAGAATTTTAAAAAATAATTAAAATTAATAAATATTATAAAAGTTTTAAACTAGCGGAAAAAAGCTTTAAAGGTTATTTTAAACGAAAAATTAATTAATTAGGAAAATTTAATCGCCGGAGGAAAGGTAAAATGGATAGCTGTGGCTTTAGGAAATGATGAAGTGTGACGATTAACGCCGTAAAGACTTTAAGGCGTTAAAGGGGTGTATCAGCTAGCTGGGGGGTACGTAGCGCACCCCATATACGGAAAGGTCACCTACTGATCGGCCCATACATGTTCCGTGGCTAAGCTACTTAACGCTGTACGCGTGCAACAGCACACGTATCTAGCATAATACAACAACACAACTGATGTCCCCTATATCTGACAAAACGCGCCAGGGAAGCCTGAGCTAGCTAAGCTAAGCTTCGCATAACTCTGGCCCAAATCAACCTCGCAGCCGCTAAGCCATACTACAACCTACACTTCGCTATAAGACTACAGCATTCTTTTGCCAAAGGGGGACGATGACCTACTCTAAACCACTGATCAAATCAGAGCCATCGTCAAATCC
Source organism: Monosporascus ibericus (assembly GCA_004154915.1). Taxonomy (NCBI): domain Eukaryota; kingdom Fungi; phylum Ascomycota; class Sordariomycetes; order Xylariales; genus Monosporascus; species Monosporascus ibericus. The sequence goes on from QJNU01000364.1 coordinate 5,649, forward strand.
GCAGCCGCTCTGAGTCAGGGTCAATGAGTTCAGCCAGCCGCTCCTATCGCCAGAGCAGCATTGCAGCGTTTTTGCTGCTCTTGCGGTACATTCTACAGCCAAGACACGACCTTCCAATCACCACGTACCTTATACGAGATCGTTCTGGCCGAGGATAACGATGTCCCAACAACCGGGTCGGTCCTTCCATTACCCGTCAACCCTGCCTCAGCACCACCGCCGCTGCAGAAATGGCAGTTACAGGCCGTTCTTGACCGTCAATGGTGGCCAACCGTCGAATCTCGATATGACCGTCATTGCTGGTTTTCCCAGAGTTCCAGGTATATCTCGTCACACCTCTCGAGGTTGAGTGGTAATTTCCAGGCCCTTAAGCGGCAGCAGGTCCGTATAATCCATTAAGGAAGATTTATATACAAAAACGGCATTTCCTGAATAGCAACCGGCATGCTATGATATAGTATTACAAGGGATGATACTCTCGGTTGACCCGAGCGGCCGGAAGACGAACAAAAACAAATTGCGCCTCGAACACTACCTTCCTAATCAAGGGCCTGCGCCTCGCACATCTTGCGGTACAAGCCACCTTTGGCAACGAGCTCCGCGTGCGTGCCCATCTCTGCAATGCGGCCCTGATAGAAGACGCAGATGACGTCGGCGTCTTTGACGGTGCTCAGGCGGTGGGCGACGGCGAACGTGACGCGGTCGCCGTCCTTGGAGGCCGCAGCGAGAGCGTTCTGCACGATCTTTTCGCTTTCGCTATCGAGCGCGCTGGTGGCCTCATCAAGGAGGAGCACTTGGGGGTCGCGGATGAGCGCGCGCGCGATCGCGATGCGTTGCCGCTGGCCGCCGGACAGCTGGGTGCCGTTGGAGCCGGCGAGAGTGTTGAGGCCCTCGGGAAGGGAGCAGACGAAGTCCCAGGCGTTCGCGGCACGGAGGGCGGCCTCGATCCGACTGTCGGGCACGCTGGCGGATGCGACTGTGGAGGAGACGTCGTCGGCGAAGTCATCGATGCCGAGGGCAACATTTTCGCGGATGGAGCCCTGGAAGAGGGTCGGTTCCTGCTGGACGAGGGCGACAATACGCCGGTAGAGACGGGGGTTGAGGGTCGGCAGCGGAGATGAAGCGACGGAGATTGTGCCTGTCGACGGGTCGTAGAAGCGCTCGAGCATGGCGATCATAGTGGACTTGCCGCAGCCAGAGGCGCCCACGAGAGCCACGAACTGGCCTTTCTTGACCTGTACAACGAATGTAAGTTATCTTCTGATAATTGCGTATGGGGGAGTCAGGAGACACGAACGGTGAGATCCACGCCCCTAAGAACAGCCGCGTCGGGGCGCAAGGGGTAGGAGAAGCGGACACGGTCGAGCTCGATAGGGCCACCAGCGCTGGGACCTTTGTGCCGGTTCCCTGGAGTCTCTCGCACAGTGGGCTGAAGTCCGCGGAGCCAAAAGATGTAGTTGGCGGCGTTAACACCCTTCGTAATGCTGGTAGAGAATTGGAAGATCTGGGTTGCGGCCTGGCCGGAGAAGAAGACGCCGAGGAAGGCGACGAAGAAGGCATACATGCTGATGTTGTCGCGGGAAAGGAGATCGCAGCCGTACCAAAAGCCGAGGGCCATGAACCAGTACTCGATGGCCTGGGTAAAGCCGAAGCAGATCATGATGATGAAGAGCGGCGAGACCGAGCCGGCGACGGCGTGGTCGAGCTCAACGGTGTATTTGGCGAGCACAGACTGCTCAATAGCAAGCGACGAGACGGTGCGGATGGCGGCTACTGCCTCGGAGGCAATCGAGGCGCTTGTGGAGTAGCGCTTCGAAATGTCGCGATCGAGCTTGGCGTCAAGGCGGATCTTGAGTAAGCCGGCACCGACCATGGGCGGCAGCCCGGCGCACACAACGACGAGGCCGAGCTTCCAGTCGTGAGCAATGGCTAGGATGCTAGAAGCGGCCAGGTTCAGGACACTGATGACGATAAGGCCGATGTTGAAGCCCATCAGTTCCATGATGGACTGCGGGTTCGAGTCGACACGGCTGGCGAGGGCGCCCGTGTTGTTTTCCGGCCGGTCAAAGAACTGAAGGTCCTGGCGGAGCATGTACCAAAGGCTCTGCTTACGCATTCTATGGTTCAGCTGTTGGGCTATGGTGTTGGTGGAATAGCCAAGGGAGAAGTAGGCGACGAGACTACCTGCGGCAAGCACGATGAACATGGTGGCAAAGAAATTGCCCTCGCGCTCCATCTCGGCGCCTGTTAGTGTAAACACGTCCATCACATTGGCCATCAGGAGGGCCTGGCCCGGGTAGCCGGCGGCTGCCAGCAGGCACCCGGTCAAGAGTATGATGTAGGCCCAGGTAAGCTCGGGGGTCTCAAGGACGAGGCGGGCGACAGCGCGCAGCAAGCCCAGTTGTCTATGGTTTTCGTAACTGTCGCGGTCTTTTTGCTGCTCTAAGCGTTCCCGGACCGAGGTATCGTACCGGGTCAGAGTCCTGGTTAAGTGGGCGGGGTCGCCCTTCGCTTCTTCTAAGGCATCGCTCTCTTCTGTCTCCGACTCGGATCCCTTGTCGGAGACCGCCAGGTTCTGGATTCTGACAAGTCGGGCGTACGTACCGTTGGCCGCGATCATAGACTCATGGGAACCCTGCTCAACGATTCGGCCCTTGTTCATGACGACGATGTGGTGAGCACGGCGGATAGTAGCCAGCTTGTGCGCAATGACAATGGTGGTGCGGCCTTCGGACGCCTTATCTAGAGCATGCTGCACAGCGCCCTCAGCATGAGGATCGAGAGCACTGGTGGCTTCGTCGAGGAGGAGGACTTTGGGCTGGGACACGACACTGCGAGCAATTGCGACACGCTGCTTCTGACCGCCGGACAGCAAACCACCGTATTGGCCGATCTGCGTGTTATATCCGTCCGGGAGCTCCATAATAAAGTCGTGCGCATAGGCTATTTTGGCAGCTTCTTGAATGCGTTCCATTTGATCGTCTCTGGGTGCATTCTCCCACTCCGTACCAACCAAGCCGTCTCTGATGTTATCGAACACGGAGCCACGGAACAGAACGGGCTCCTGCTGGACGAGACGGACATTCCTGCGAAGCCAATTGAGGTTGAGCTGGTCAATGGGTCGGCCGTCGAGCTTGATGGTGCCAGATTTGGGATTGTACCAGCGCTCGATCAGGCCAACTATGGTGCTCTTGCCGGAGCCGGATTGGCCCTGCGAAGGATGGAGGTGAGCATGCGCTGGAGGACTAGGAATCAAATAGGGAACTTACTACGAGTGCAGTAACCTTGCCAGCGGGGACCTTGAGCGAGAAGTCGTCCAAGACTGTAACGCCGGGCCGGGTGGGGTACGCAAAGGTGACGTGCTCCAGCTCGATGTCCCCAGTGACCTCAGATGGTTTCTCTCCGACGGGCGCGAAGGGATCAATGTGTGATTTGCGGTCAATCAGCTGGAATAGCTTGGACGCACCCGTAGCAGCTCGGCTGAAGTCAATGAAGTAAGGGGCGAGCTGGGTCAAGCTGATGGCAGCGATAACCATGGACAGTAGAACACTAAGTAATTGTTAGCCGGGATTCTGCCGGCGAACCACCATCTCACCCCCCTTTTGGTTTGTTGGGGGGTGGTGGTTAAAAAAAAGGAAAAGAAAAGAAAAAAGAGACAGACGGAAAGCGCCGGCCAACTACTCACGTAAAGATATCACCGGCACCGTCGAGCTCACCTCGCGCGAGCATGCGGACACCTTGCCAGAAGGCGAGAGCGAAGCCCAAGTAGATGATGGTGTACTCGGCGGAGAACAAGATACCGAAAAGTGGTGACAGCTTGGAGCCGATTTTGTGGGCCTCAGTCAGGTACCCGTCAAACTTGTTGACCAGCCTGGCGCGCATTTCGAAGGCGTGGATTGTGCGGGCGCTGGCTAGGACGGCCTCCGCAAACGAATTGCCCTGGGCGTAGATCTCGAGGATCTTGGTTTCGTAGCCCGCCTCAATGCCAGCGACGATGCCCATAACGAGTATGGTGGCAGGGGCGATGCATAGGCAAATGAGGGTCAGCTTCCATTGGACGATAAACGCGATAATAAAGGCAGTGACGAAGGCGGCAATTCCCTGGAACGTGAGGCCTAGTTTCTCGGCGATGCCGCCCTGGATCAGCCGGCCGTTGGAGGTGGCCTGGGTGGCGATAGAGCCGGCAGTGCCAAAGTCAAAGAAGGCTATCTCCTGACGGAGGGCGGCGCTGAGGTACTCGTGGCGGATGTTGCGAACAATGCGGTAGGCGGCGTAGGTAAAAAGGGAGTTGTAGACATACGAGAGGGCGAAGCGGGCGATGCCGAGGTAGACGAAGTAGAGGGCCAGGCGGCCGGAGTTGCTGCGGAAGGTGGGAGGAGAGGAAGAGCCCGAGCTGAAGTCGGTGATAACAGTGACGAACCTGCCAAAGATGAGGTTCTGGAGGGCCATGCCGGCGCCGGAGCAGAGGGCGGCGACGATGGCTACGGCCTGCGCCGCGTATTCGAGGCGGCCGGCATAGCGAAAGATACGCTTGTAGGCGGCGAGTGGAGATTCCTCCTCGGGGATGTCCGGAGACGGGATGACAGCGGCAGCGCCAGCGGGGCTCTCAACCGCGTCACCCTTCTCTCCCTGTTCCAGCTCGTTCCTCTTCTCCTTAGAGGCGTCGCCGGCTCCCATGTCGAGAGATGGCGCAGCGCAGCAGTAGACAACCAAAGCCTTCGAGCTTGCTGATTTCCGCGGGGAGGTGTTTGCTATGCAAGCCTAGCAGTGGCATACCTGTCAGGCGAAGTGGTGGATGAGAACAGAAGGTGTCAGGACGTTGGAGAAGAAGCGAACCAAGATGTCGGTACGGGAAAAGGGAGCGACGAGAAGGCATTTATGAAGGCTAGGGAAACACTGTAAGGGTACGACGTCTAAATGCACCAAGCTGCTGCCTAGGAGTGGCTTTCCCTTGGTTAACATTAACCAACCAATGATGTAGAATTTTATATCTAATAATATATCAAGGGTAAAGTTTTCAAAGATAAATAAAGAATAAGAGCTTTTATAAAGTAAAGGTTTACTTACTGACGTAACTACGCGTGGTAATGTTAAAACCCTAGCTCTCTTTTTTACTATGCTAAACGTGCTTTTAAAGGAGGAAAAGGAAACGTGCTAGCTAAGGTGTCGCCATGGCGGCGGGGCTTTGGAAGCACGGATTGAAATGCGCATGCCCTTTTAAGTAATCGCTGTTCTTTCAGCTACATAGACTCGGTTAAGCAACACCTTACCACGAGCGCGCAATTTCCACCACCTTAGCATCGCCAAGCTGCCTCCAACGGTCTCGCATTACTTAAAAGACTACACGATTGGACGCCGCCGAGCTATGGAGATGCTTGGGGTATGACCCGTCAGCGCTCGGAGCAGATTTAGGCCGGCCAGGCGGGCCATTACGGAAGCAGATAGAGACCGGAAAGCCCCTCCCCTGCTCCTGGGTGTCTTTCTGGGACTTGTATAGGAGAATGGCGATTGGGACCCCGGATCTTCCTTGGCGTATCCTTTACTGTACCCCACTCTACTTCGGTCGCAGGCCAGTCCGCAATGGCGGATTTCCAGACGTGCGTTCCGCACGCTGCGCCTCCCACCCATTTACGACAGTTGCCCGCGGACGCCGAAGTTACGAAGGGATTTGTGCGGAGGGCGGAACTTCCGGGCCCCGGGATGTGGATCCCCTGAGTCTTGGCCCCGCTGTGGGCGTCCCTCTTTAGGCAAACCTTACCGTAATGAAGTCGCCATGTGCAATTACCAAAGGCATCCATCCCACCGCAAGCACGTACAGACGAAGCACCCTTAACCTCCTTTACCAACAGGACGCAGGAGTATTATTTGTTAGTTAACACCGCATTTAACATGTCTCCTAATAATGTTTTGTCTGCTTTAGTACTTGTCAAACAGCCTGAGACCACGAAATATGAGTATCCTCGTTGCAGCTTTATTCGTATATTGATGGTTAATGATCATAACAGCCAACCGTTTCTTATTAGGGCAGAAAGGAATTAACCCCTTATACGAATTAACCTTGGACCCCACCTAATGAATTACCCTAGCAATGAATAGCGGATTCCACCTAAACGCGCCACATATAAATATTAATAACAAATTAACGAAAATACTTAAAATAAAAATAAGTTTATATATGATAACTTTATTAAATATCTAACATATAAAACGTATTATATAAAAGTATAACGTCTTTTACATATAAAAAGAAAACTAAAAATTAAGATAAAATTATTATAAATAAAGAAAATTATAAATAATATTAAATTAAATTTTAATCCCGAAATTTATTACTATTTTAATTATTTAACGAATACAAATAACGTCTCCGACCACTGAACGGACCAAACAAGTAAGCGGACCGTTTTTTAACACCTCGCGATAACAAATTCAAATTAAGCAACTATAACGTATTAAATCAGTTCTAACTAATCGGATTCTTTTTCGCTAGACGTATCTATAGCTTCTTTATAAGTACGCGCATTATGTCCGGGCTTGCCGCAAACGCCATATTTCCGTTTTTTCGTCTTAACCCTTTTACGACGATTACCTTTAGCCGTTATTAGCTGCATTCTTTTACTACCATTTTTCTTTTCGGCCAAAAAAGTTTATCTTTTCCGTATAATAAATATTCTTCCTTTTTAATGACGTTTATTTTTGGTTTTCCGACGTTTGCTTAAGATATGGTTCGTTTTACGTAATTAGGCGGTTTTTTCCCGAAAAAAAGTAACTTCGTACAAAAATAATAAGTTATTTTTCGTTAAAAGATTTATTAATTCGATTATTTTTGTTACCAAGTTACCTTAATAATCTTTAATCTTTTTTTGTAAGTAATATTTTTATTTCGTTATTTTCCGGATATTTTTAAGGGTTTTTACGGGAAGGGAAAAAATAAAACCGGCGGAAGTAAGTAGGAAAACGGTTGGTATAGGCATAACTAAAGGAATTTCCAAATTGGATAAAACGTTTTTAGGATCGAATGAAATAAATCCAGCTTTTTAAAAGCCGGATTTAATATTGTCGGACGTTATGGTAGATTTAAACGCGTTATAAAAACCGAAAAGGAAATCTTTTTTTGCGATATAGGTATGATAACGTTATATTAAATTTTCGATATATAATAAATAAACGCGTTTTAAAATAGAAAAATAGAATACGTTAAAAGGTTAAAGCCGATAAAAAAAAATACGTAGGTATATAAAAAATAATAATAGCGTTATTTACGTAATATTTTTCGAATTCGATCGAATAATAACTTTCGTAACCGTCGAAGATAAAAAAACATTTAGTTTTTTTCGTACGTATTCGTATATATTTATTAAAGTATTAAATTTATTTTAAACCTAATTTGTTTATTATCTAATTATTATAACTTATACCGAATTTTTAATCGGATAATAATTAATATTTTCGATATTAAGAATTAAGGTAATCTTTCCCCGTTATAATAATAAATAACGGCAAAACCTAATTCTACGAATTAATAACTTATATAATTATAATTTACTCCGGAATTTTTTATTACGTTTACCTAAGTTTTTTACGTTTTTTAATATTTATAATTATTATACCCGATACCATAAAAAACCTTATTAAAAAGCTTATTTCGTCGAAGTTATAAATATCTTTTTTTACGATACCGTACTTTATAATTATAACCCGAATAAGCTCGAATTATTTACGGAATGCCTTTAAATTTTCGTATAATACTTTTTAATAATTAATTTTCCGATTTAAACGCGGTTAAAGCTTTTTTTACCGTCGTACAAATTTTTGCGCCCAGTTAATTTTAACGCATATTTTAACGCGTTAAGTAAATAGCAAATTCGCTATATTTTCAACATATTAAAGCCGGATAAGAAACGCTTACGTATTAAGGTTAAAAATTTAATTAATAATCGATTTTTTTTTTCGGTCGGCGTTAAATTTTGCGAAAGATAAATAATATCCGTTCGAACGTATTTACCGTAATATCGGGCCTTTAAAATCGTTTTGGCAACTTTATATATAAAACTAAATATCGCATAATTAAGTTTCGGGTTTCGTTTTTAAGCCTAAATAGCTAAGTTCATTTTCGCTTTTTTAGTAAGTCGTTCCATATTGTTAGTATTAAAAAATAGGCAATTAAAGTTGGGTAATTAGAATGTTTCCAAAATTGGTCCGCTTACTGGTTTGGTCCGTTTAGTAACCGGAAACGTTACTGTTATTATTATTATAAATCTATAATGAGGCTTATATAATAATTAAAAGTTTATTATTTTTATAATATTATATAACTAATTTATTTTATATACTTTCATAAACTATTATAATTAATTTATAAATGAAATAGGATTTAGCTTAATGATATAAAGTATATATTATAAAGGTTATAAATATATTCCTGTCGGTTTAAAAAGAAATATTAATTTAAATTTTAAAATAAATATTACTAAATATATAAATATAAAAAATCAGATTTATAAAAAGTTATTATTATTAACATTTATAATAAGATATATCCAAATAAGAGATACGTTTTAAAAATGTATACGTTAATAATAACGTCCCACACCTATGAACGGGACACACCTATGAGCGGGACACTTTTTTTAACTATTCCAACAACATATCTTCAATTGCCCATTTCTCAACAACCATAATATGGAACGCCTTACAAAAAAAGCGAGAATAAACCTAGCCGTTCAGGCTAAAAAACGAGACCCGAAACTTAATTACAAAAAGCTTAGTTTTATCTATAAAGTTCCACCTTTTATTTTAAAAGCACGCGTTAACGGTAAATACGCCCGAGCCGATATTATCCCTTTTTTGTAAAGATTAACGCCGACCGAAAAAAAATCGATTATCGAACGAATTTTTAATTTAAATACGTAAGCGTTTCCTATCCGGCTTTAATACGTTAAAAATATGGCCAATATATTGCTTGCTTAACGCGTTACGGAACGCGTCGGAAATAATTAAGTGTCGAAATTTATTAAACGGCAAAAAGAATTTCAAACGCGTTTAAATCGGAAAATCGATTATTAACGGATTTTATCCGAAAATCCAAAAACGTTTCGTAAGTAATTTAAGCTTATTCGGGTTATAATCGCGAAATACAACATCGCAAAAAAAGATATTTACAACTTTAACGAAACTAAATTTTTAATAAGGCTTTTTATGGTAACGGATATAGTAATTACCAATATCGAAAAACGTGGAAAACTTAGATAAACGTAATAAGAGAATAAAAAATAAGTTATAATTATCCAGGTTATTAATTCCTAAAGTTAGGCTATATTACCATTTATTATTATAACAAGGAAAAATTATTTTAAATTTTGATACCGTAATAACTTATTATTAGCAACCGATTAAAAAATCGTATTAAATAATAATAACTAAATAACAAATAAATTAGGTTTAAAATAAATCCAGCATTTTAACAAATATATTCGGACGCGTACGAAAGGTTCGAAACGTTTCCTTATCTTCGACGGTTACGAAAGCCATTATTTAATAAAATTCGAAAAATATTACGCGAAATACGATATTATTACGCTTTATATACTTACGTATTTTTCGTATCAGTTTTAACCTTTTAACGTATTTTATTTTTCTATTTTAAAACGCGCTTATTCGCGGTATATCGAAAATCTAATACGATATTATTATACCCATATTGCCAAAAAAGATTTTCTCGACGGCTTTTACGACGCGTTTAAAGCTATTGTAACGTCCGATAATATTAAATCCGATTTCGCAAAAGCTGGTCTTGTTTTATTCGATCCTAATAACGTTCTTTCCGAATTAAAGGTTCCTCCAGTTATGCTTACGCCGACCGTCTCCCTGCTAACCTCCGCCGGTTTTATTTTACCTCCTGCGAAAACCTTTAAAAATATCCGTAAAATAATAAAATAAAAACGATATTTATAAAGGAAAATTAAGAATTATTAAGGTAGCTCGCCAACAAAAATACTTAAGTCGGCTAATTTTGTAACAAAAGGTTATATATTATTATTATATAAAGCCGTTTTTCTTCGGAAAGAAAACGTTTAATTACGCAAAACGAATTATATTTTAAGCAAGCGTCGCAGGATCAAAAATAAACGTCTTTAAAAAGGAGGAACATTTATTATATAAAAGGGATAAGCTTTTCTGGCCCAAAAAGAAAGAGGTGGTAAAAAAATGTAACCAATAGCAGCTGGAGGGGGTTGTCGCAAAAGGGTTGAAACCAAGGAACGGAAGTATGGCGTCTATGGCAAGCCTGGGCATAATGCGCGTACTTATATAAAAATTGTAGATACGTTTAGCGAAAAAGAATCCGATTGATTTTTATCAATGCGATATATTATTCTTGAGTTATTTGAATTTGTTGTTACGAGGTGCCAAAAAGTGTCCCGCTTATAGGGGTGTCCCGTTCATAGGTGTGGGACGTTAAAGGTTATATAAACTTTAATATTTAACTTGTTAATATATAAAATTAAAAACGAGTTTAAAAGGTTATATAATAATATAACAGTTTTATTTCATAATATATAATACTTCTTCCACCTCTTAATATATATATATTTTAATTAATAATAATTAAAGATGATAATTATATTAAATATTAAATATTTATTACGAAATATAAATAAACCTTGAAAGTTAAATACGAGATAAATATCTTTTATAAAGGCATAAGTTACATTACGTAATATAATATACCGCTTTATACTTTGTTTAATATTTTAAATATTTTATTTAATATTGAAAAAGGGAATTTTTAAGTTTCGTAAATTTTACTTTTATATTAATTAAATTAAAATGTACAGTATAAATTGTACCATACCGCTTCGAAAATAATAATTTTAACTTTAAAAACTTATGTCATGGTTTTTTTTAAACTAATTATAAAGTAATCTTATTTTTATTTAATTATTTTAAAATATGTACTTTCTTTCTCCTTTTTATATTAAATTTCTACTTTAACACGCCTATAAACCTATTTATAAATGAATTATAATATAAAACATTCAGCGTCTTTTTAACCATAACTGTCCTTATTATTTTAAGTATTTTTGTTAATTTATTATTAAATTTTATATATCGCGTATTTAGGTGGAATCTGCTATTCATTGCTAGGGTAATTCATTAGGTGGGGTCCGAGGTTAGTTGGTACCCTTATATCATTTATTTATTAACGCGACATACGGGCCGATTCGTTCCGACCTAGAGCCACTGTATCCGGCAGTACCTATCTTTCGGCTTCAGTTAGGTAACCGTACTATATGTTGATGCTGTCAGCAGATGTTGTTAGTTTTTAAAGGACTTAAAAGGGCTCTGATTAGTGGCCCTAGGATTGCAAGGACAAAGTGGTGAACACCTTATATGTGCCTGCTCCCACGCACCATTAAAGAGTAACCTAGGTTTGTAACCCAAAGAGTAGAACCCATACTGAATAATTGCAACGATTTGCCATCATGGTAGCATGTTCCGGTTCCGTTTCTTGGCGATATTGACATCCCGACCCACCAATCACGTTAGCAATTCGAGGTACTCCCTGGGGGCGCGAGCGCCTGAAGGGCGGAGGGCCTAAGGGCCCGTCGCCTCGCCTCCCGTCGCCGCAACGTCAACACGGACTTAATCTCCAGAGAGACTAAAGGCCGGCGGAAGCGAGTAGTCGCACTGCGAGGGTTTAGAGCTCATGCCAAGGTGTGAGGAAGCCTGCCTTGGATTCGGTTGGCAGCGAACCATACAGAAGGCGCAAGTCCTTACCCAGGGCAAGGCTTTAGGGTGAAAGCATAAGTCCCTTAGTAGGTCATACAAGAATACCTGAATGTGGGTAGAGGTCTCGGGTTAGGCCAGCGACGAGAGAGAAGTTACGGGAACCTCGCAGTCGATCATTAAGCTTATGATGGGCGGCTGCTAACCCATACATACGGAGAATATCAGGGTTCAGAAAGATAGACACGGAATAAGTGGAGGACCTGTCACCTGGGAAGCACACACGTGGCATGAGGGCGCTGGGACGAATTTTCCTGATATCATCTCACGGACATCCCTCTTATTGCTCGTGGAATCTAATATCAGATATCGTCCTCTTACTAATTAGTCCTCCTCGTGCCTTTACAACCGCGGTTTTCTTAGGCAGTGGCTCTCGGACGTCACCGCGCTGGTAACCCCTACGCTTCTAGCCCATAACGACCACTGCTTCTTACAAAGCGTTTGCTGACAAATATTATTTCCGCCTCTGATATTTATAGCAACCTTTCATTAAGTTTAGTAAAGGTGTCGGAACTTTATTAAGTTACAGATGGGCTTCCGGTGAGGGTTTAGCCGGTCGACCTTCGCATAATCCGTGTAGGCCGAGCAGCGGTCAACAAAATATACGATACACGTGGATGTCGCGGTTGACCGTCCTATCCAATCACTTTACTTACAATTTACCCCATCGCGCCTAATCAGGATGCTTACCCGCTCCAGAGCGTAGAAGACGCAATATCTTACTGCACATCAGTTGTTATGTTGATGCTTCGAATGTCAGTAGTATGAGTGTTAAAGCCTTTATCGTAATTTCAGGTTATCACGCTCCCCTTCCTCGTACCTTATTTCCTAAACTATTAGTAAAGGTAAAGAGCGCTATTTATAATGATTACCATCCCTTTCCTATGCATGCATAGTTTACTAGCTCACTAGATACGCATGTTAACTCATAGCTCCGATAAAAACTGGGAGCAAGATCCAGGGCGTCCTCAGTTCTTTGGCCCGCGTTCGTCTGTAGCCGCACGGTACTCCGCCACGGAACGTCATTTGCTTTCTTATCTGGGCAGTCACAGGCGACGTGGCCGCCGTTATTACAAACGTGGCAGCTGACACCGCTCGACATCGATCTCTCCCAGGCGCCAGGGATGCCGTAACGACCTTCATCGTCGCGGAAATTCCCGTTGGCGATGGCGAGATCGCGGAGCTGCTGGCGCTTCCTCTCGTTCTTGGGCTCTGGGGTGGTGACGGCCGTCTCGATGACTGCCTGCACGAGTGCTTTCGCCTTGTCGACTTTGTCCTGGGTGTCCGCCGTGATCAGGCAGTGAAGAGGACCCTCCTTATCGTTAGTATCGATCCACGCAGGGCGGTCGCGGACCCTGCCTCTGCCCTCTTTGACGGAGCCCTTGCCGCGGATGGCTACAGTGGCGCCGGACTGGGCAGTCATGTCGGCGATGCTGCGTCCTCGGGGGCCCAACAGCTGGCCGATGAAGTTTGCCTCGGGGAAGTCCTTTGCGGGTATGTAGACCCTGTCTGTAATCAGCCTTCGTGGGCCACGAATGTAGCCCTGGGGTGCACGATAATTGGGGATGGCATGCGCGGCGAGCCGAACCAAAGAATGGCGCTCATCCTCCAGGTGCTCTCTGCAGCGACGGTAGCGAGTGTTGACACGCTTCCCAGAGGCATCATATCGAGGTGGAGGCGACGGGGACCTGCGATCAAGGTCAGCTGGGACAACATGATCGAATCTAAGCTTTTGGGTGATTTCCTCGATACGCACCTGCATGACGTAGGCGTCGATCTGCTCGCTCGTCATGGGTGCTGTGGTGGCAGTTGTAAGATTTGAGCATGAGAGCCCCGTTCTCTGGTCCCCATCGGGATTTTCTTCTCTTGAATGGCGTGGCCATGGTTGTGCCGCAACCGTCGGGGGACTCAACAGTGTGCTTGTTCTGTTCGTGATCTCCGGCTTGGGCCATCATTCTGGATTGCTTGAAGTGGTGATAGTAGGATAGACGGAATACTTCTGTAGTTGGTTAAAAGAGTGGGAAGAAGAAATTGGGAGAGTTTGCTTAGTCGAGTCGTTGGAAGTTTAGGGATCAGGAGCGGCGCAAGGGAAGAAGCCGAGGTCGAAATTTAAAGGGAGGAGCTCAATTTGTGTGTGAGCAACGGCCTGATAAAACAAGGTTCGTTGGAAACTTTTCAGGCAATATTAGGTTGTGTTGAAAAAGTGGCTAAACGAATTGTTGATCGGGTGTGACTAGAGCAATGACGGGGTGGGCGCGACAGAGCCACGATTTGTATGTACGTAGCTGGACCTTCACACTCCCACACCTTTCCCACATACAGGAACATACAGAACAGAAAGATCAATCAGACAACAATATCGTACCCCGAATTGCGGCCCGTATCTTCACAGGTTAGTACAAAATTCACTCTGTTCTTAAAAGCATTTGGAAACTTTTAGTACCTGTTGCGTAGCCACTGCATCAACAGACTGGATTGATAAGTGCGCACTTATTGCGCTACTCACCTGACAGTACCTTACTCTTCTGGCCCGTGCCAACCTTGCCGATAAGATAGCTGGTTTTAAACAAACCGAACGTTAATAAATATTAATTATAAATCCTTATAAGTACGTATTAATAAAACCTTCGTACTTTATTTTATAACCTTTTCGAATTAAAATGTTCTAGCTTTATATATTTTTTAAAATTACATGCTTATTTTTTACGTAGTATTTAACTTTATATATATACTTTATAATAATAAAACTAATAATTAGAACATTTTAAATATATAGTTATAAATTATTATATAGCTCTTATTAAAGCTGCGGTTTTAATATTAAATCTACTTATATCGCTGCTAATATTTAATAATAAATAAATGTTTTATTATATCTTTTTAAGTGATATTTAATATTTAATAAAATTTAATATCATGGTTATAAAACTGTATTTATTATTATTCAATGCCGTTTAACGAAAGCTACATAGTAATATATAGCTGTATAATAAAGTTTATTAAATATTAAAATATGTAACTTTATAACTCGATATATTTTTATAAAACGGTTAAGTTATAAAAAATGTAGGCGATTTAAAATCCAAGCGGGGCTAGGACATTCTGATACGAAATAGCAGTAAATATAAAGCTTAATGTAAAGTGTTTAGTTCTTATTTTTAAACTTCCCTAGTTATACCTTATATTACGATTACAGTTGTCAGCTAGCTGGGGGGTGCGTAGCGCACCTTATATACGGAAAGGTCACCTACTGATCGGCCTATATGTGTTCCGGAGCTAAGTTACTTAAAGTTGTAAAAGTGCAATAGCACCTGTAACTAACCTAATATAATAACATAATTAATATCCCTTATATCTGATAATTAAGAAATTTAATTTGTTAGTATACCTTAATATTAATTAATTATCTATTACTAAGATATTATAGGTTATATATTAATATTAATTATTAACATTCTTTAAAAGAATAACGTTATTTACGACATAATTAACGTTTTTAGTTATTTATAAGGGATTAAAAAATTAAGATAATTTTAAAAACGAATTTTAATTAAAAGCTTTCGTATTTAATATCTGGGATTATACCAAACTTAATTAGGACTATAATTAACTTGATAAATTAACGAAACTTAAGATATTAAAATATTTAAAAAAGGAATTTACGTTTATAAAAAGTTAGCATTTAATTAAACGGAATAATCGGAATAACCGGATTAGCATTATTTTTTGCGATAGTTATAAGAATTATACTAACGTTAATCGTATTACCGATCGAAAAAGTTAATTATAATAATTATTCGAAATCCGCCTTAAAAATAACGACCGAAAGTAAATAAATATATATCTTAAACTTAACGGCGTATACTTATAAAGATCGAAAATACGAAAGTTTCCGTAAAAGTATTAACGAATTAACGAAATAAATCTTAGATTTTATTTCCCCGGCGAGAAAGGGAGCAAACGTTTTCCGAGATAAAACCTAAAAAAATAATACGTTAATTTGGCGGAGTTTAGGAAGGTATACGATAATAAGCTTTTAATTAATACTTAACAAAAATACCGTAAAAGGTTAAAGCAAGCCTTGAAGTCGGTTAAAAAGTTAAATAAATAAGTTATAAAATAGGAACAAATTCTAGTTTAAGGATAATAATATAGTATTTTAAAAAGGAATATAATAATTATAAAAGTAAATAATTTATATACCGTAATGGCCTTTATTATCGGGTTATAAGTAATTTGCTTTTAAATATTTAAAAAGAAAAAGATTATAAAAGATACGTTTATTTTTTAAAAAGTAATAACGTCTCACACCACCTCGCGGTACATACCACCTCGA
Organism: Monosporascus ibericus; assembly: GCA_004154915.1. Lineage (NCBI taxonomy): Eukaryota > Fungi > Ascomycota > Sordariomycetes > Xylariales > Monosporascus > Monosporascus ibericus. Next base: position 21,772 of record QJNU01000364.1, read on the forward strand.
GGTACACTTTTTTCAACGTTCTAATTATCTAACTTCAATTACTTATTTCTTAACAACCATAATATAAAACGAGTTATAAAAGAAGCGAGAATAAACCTAGCCGTTCAAGCTAAAAAGAAAAACCCGAAACTTAGTTATAAAAAACTTAGTTCTATTTATAACGTCCTATTTACTACCTTAGGGTCGCGAAGTAACGGCAGACACGTCCAAACCGATATTATTCCCAGTTTGCGAAATTTAATTCCGACCGAAAAAAAAATCGATTATCGACCGAATCCTTAACCTAAATACGCGAGCGTTTTTTATCCGGCTTTAATACGTTAAAAATATAGCGAATTTATTATTTGCTTAGCATATTACGGAATGCGTTAAGATTAATTAGGCGTCGAAATTTATACGACGGCAAAATAAACTTAAAACGTCTTTAAATTAAAAAATCGATTATTAAAAAATATTATGCGAAGATTTAACAATATTTCGTAAATAATTTAAATTTATTCGGATTATAATCGTAAAATACGGTATTATAAAAAAGGATATTTATAATTTTAACAAAACGGGTTTTTTAATAAAACTTTTAATAATTTACGGCATAATAATTATAAATATTAAAAAACGTAAAAAACCTAAATAAACGTAATAAAATAATCGGGAATAAGTTATAATTATATAAATTATTAATTTGTAAAATTAAGTTATATTATTATTTATGATTTTAATAGGAAAAATTTACTTTAATTCTTAATATCGTAATAACTTATTACCAGCCGATTAAAAGGTCGGTATTAATTATAATAATTAAATAATAAACGAATTAAATTTAAAATAAATTTAATATTTCGATAAATATATTCGGACGCGTACGAAAAAAACAAAACGCTTTTTTATCCTTAACGGCTACGAAAACCATTATTTAATAAAATTCGAAAAATATTACATAAATAATAATATTATTATTTCTTATATACCTTTTTATTTTTTTATCGGCTTTAACCTTTTAACGTATCTTACTTTTCCGTCTTAAAACGCGCCTATTCGTTTTATATCGAAAATTTAATATAACGTTACCATACCCATATTACGAAAAAGAATTTCCTTACCGGTTTTTACGACGCATTTAAAACTATTATAGCGTCCGATAATATCAAAACTGGATTCGCAAAAGCTAGGCTTATTCTATTTAATTTTAATAACGTCCTTTCCGAATTAGAAATTCTTTTAATTGTACTTACGCCGACCGTCTTGCTGTTTACTTCCGCCGGTTTTATTTTTTCCCCTTCCGTAAAAACCCTTAAAAATATCTAAAAAATAACAAAATAAAAACGTTATTTATAAAGAGAAAAATTAAAAATTACTAGGGCAATTCGCCGATAAAAATAATTAAATCGGTTAATCTTTTAACCAAAAGTAACTTATTACTTTTATATAAAGTTAAATTTTTTCGGGAAAAAACCGCCTAATTACGCAAAACGAACCACTTCTTAGTAAACGCCGAAAAACCAAAAACAAACGTTTTCAAAAAAAAGAAACACTTATTATATAAAAAAAAAAATTCTTCTGGCCAAAAAAGAAGGGGGTGGTAAAAAATCCTAGCTAACAGCAGCTAAAGGTAATCGTCGCAAAAAGGTTAAAACGAAAGAACGGAAGTATGGCGTTTACGGCAAGCCCGGACATAATACGCGTATTTATAGAGAAGCTGTAGATACCTTTAACAAAGAAGAATCCGACTAGTTTAAATTGATTTATGGCGTTATGGTTGCTTTATTTGATTTCGTTCCTACAAGGTGCCAAAAAGTGTACCGCGAGGTGGTGTGAGACGTTAACTAACCTTTTAAATTATTAGAATATAATTATTTAATAACCGTGAACATTGAGAAATGTTAAAATAACATTTTTAATATTTTATGGGGTTTTTGTTAATATTACGGATTTATTTAATTGACATAGTTTTAATTAGGAAAAAAATAAATTCCTTTGATAAATAACAATTAAAAAGGAGGAATTATAAAAGATATTTTAAAAAAGGTAATTATAAAAGTTTTTAAATAAACCGGAATGCTGATAAGGAAAAACGTAAGGAATTAAATATATAAAGTACCCGTTATAAAGTATATTTAAATTTAAATCATATATTTTTTTAATATTATTACATATTCCTTAATAAGGCTTTAAAAGGACTTAAAATAAGAAAAATGATTTTGAATTTAATTAAAAAATGAATTAATTTTAATTAATCCTTAAAGAAAAAAGTTCACCGGTTATCGAAATTTATAAAAAGGTTAATTAATAAGGTAAATTAATTTTAAAAAAATTTACTAACTGATTTTTTAATAATTACTTAACGAAACGTTATAAATATTTCGTTTTATTCATTAAAATATTCGTGCATTTTAAATTTAAAGTTAATTATTTATATATTTAATTTATTTAATTAATTCTTAAATTTTAAACCGATTATTTAAAATAATAGAATATACATTAAAAGCAACTTCGTTCCGATTAAAGAATACGGAAAGGTTAACGTATTACTTTAAAATCTTAATAATATAAAAGTATTAAGATTATATAACGTTACATATAACGAAAAGATTCGTTTATAATTTAATATTCTTTAAATACCTCCGAAAGAAAAAATATTAATAAAATAATCGAAAATTTAATAGTTTTATTTAAAATAAATATGATTAAATAATTATTATATTAATAAATGAATGTAATTACGTTATTATTAAAGATATTAATATAATAATATTTTTAATAACTTTAATTATTTATAAACGAAATATTAATTTATAAATAATAAAAGTATTTTAAATTAATAATAATGTTACATATTATTTATAATTAAGTTGTTTAAAGTTTAAAATAATCATTTAATTATAGTTTTATATTAAAGGAATCCGTTTAACAAGCTTAATTATAATCGAAGATAAAGTATATAATAAAATAAAAGTTAAAAAGTTAATTTGCCGGAAGTTTAAAAATAAAATCCCGATTAAAATACAAAATTATTATTAATTTTATTAACTTCAAAGAAGATTTTAAAAGCTATAAATACGTTATATTTGTAATAAATAAATATTGAAGTTATATTCAAGATATATACCTTTAAAATAATAACCGGGATATATTAATTATTGCGTTTGAATACTTTTTAAAGGTTTCAAAATATTAAGATAAGTTTTCTTTATAAATAATCGAATCCGATAACGAAATCTTAAAGAATTATTAATTTCGAAATATATTGTAATCTCTTTTTTTTAATATTAAATTTAAACTTTCGGATTCGTATATATAAATGTAAAATAAAAATATAAAACGTTCAAAAGATGAAATTAAAAAAAGCGATTATAATACGTTACATAATTAAGTTATTTATATTTTTAATCGTATATATTTTCAAAATAACCGTTTATTTATATAACCGTCTTTTAAAATACGTCTTTTTCAAATAATTATTATATAAAGTTTATTATATTTATTTAATATATAAAGAGAGCGTTATAATATATAATCGAAATTTAAATAAATTTATTTACGAGCTTATAATTATATAACGTACCATATAAGCGAGCGAGACATATAAGCGAGCGAGACAGTTTTTTAGCTATTTTAATAACATATCTTTAATTGCTCATTTTTCAACAACTATAAGATGGAACGCCTTACAAAAGAAGGGAGAATAAACCTAGCCATTTAGGCTAGAAAAAGAGATCCGAAACTTAATTATAGAAAGCTTAATTTTATTTATCAAGTTTTACATTCGATTATAAGATACCGTTTTAGCGGCAAATACGTCCGAACCGATATTACTTTTAATTCGCGAAAATTAACGCCGACCGAAAAAAAATTTATTATCGACCGAATCTTTAACCTAAATCCGTAAACGTTTCCTATCCGGCGTTAACATATTGAAGATATGGTAAATTTGTTACTTACATAACGCGTTACGGAACGTATCGGGGTTAGTTAAGTATCTAATTTTGTTCGACGGCGAAAAAAATTTAAAACGCGTTTAAATCGAAAAATCGATTGTTAAAAGGTATTATACAAAAATCTAAAAATATTCCGTAAGTAAGTTAAATTTATTCGGGTTATAATCGTAAAATACGGTATTACAAAAAAGGATATTTATAATTTTAACGAAACGAAATTTTTAATAAGACTTTTTATAATATCGGGCATAGTAATTATAAATATTAAAAAACGTAAAAAACTTAAATAAGCGTAATAAGAAGATCGAAAATAAGTAATAATTATATAAATTATTAATTCGTAAAATTAAGCTTTACCGTTATTTATTATTATGGCGGGAAAAAATTCCTTTAAATCTTAATATCGAAAATATTAATTATTACCTAATTAAAAGCTCGGTATAAGCTATAATAACTGGATAATAAACGAATTAAATTTAAAATGGATTTAATATTTTAATAAATATATACGAACGCGTTCGAAAAGAATTAAACGTTTTTTTATCCTCGACGGTTACGAAAATTATTATTCGATCGAATTCGAAAAATATTACGCGAATTACGATATTATTATTTTTTACATACCCGCGTATTTTTTTTTATCGGTTCCAACCTTTTAACGTATCCTGCTTTTTTATTTTAAAACGCGTTTATTCGTTATATATCGAAGATTTAATGCGATATTACCATACTTATATCACGAAAAAAGATTTCGTTACTGGCTTTTACGACGCGTTTAAAGCTGTTATAACATCCGATAATATTAAATCCGGCTTTTAAAAAGCTGGATTTGTTTTATTCAATTTTAATAACGTTTTATCCGACTTGGAAACTCCTTTAATTATACCTATACCAATTATTTTCCCGCTTACCTTTACCGGTTCCAGTTTTTCTCCCTTTTTAAAAACCCTTAAAAATATCCGTAAAATAATAAAATAAGCACGTTATTTATAAAGAAGGATCAGAAATCACCAGGGTAGCTCGCCGATAAGAATCGTTAAATCGGTTGATTTATTGGCCAAAAATTACCTGGTACTTTAGCATAAAGTTGCTCTCCTGGAATAAAACGTTACCTAATTCCGCGAAACCAACCACATCTTAAGCAGATATCGGAGGACCAAAAATAAACGTCTCCAAAAAGGAGGGACACTTACTATACAAAAGGGACAAGCTCTTCTGGCTGAAAAGAAAGGGGGTTGTAAAAAAATGCAGCCAACAACGGCTAAAGGTAATCGTCGTAAAAGGATTACAGCGAAAGAACGGAAGTATGGCATTTATAGCAAACCCGGACATAATACGCGTACTTATAATAAAACTGTAAATACGTCTAGCGAAAAAGAATCCGATTAATTTAAATTAATACGATATGTTATTGTTAAGTTATTTAAATTTATTGTTATAAGGTGCCAAAAAGTGTCTCGCTCGCTTGTGTGTCTTGCTGGCTTATGTGGTACGTCATATTTAAAAACTTAATAAACGAAATATCCATTAAAGCTTTAAGGTAAGTTTATTTATATAGCGATAATTTAGCGTTTATTACGCATATATTAATTTATTTAATAATAATAAAAATAATAATAAAACTTATTATGGTTAATATAGCTATACTGGTATGAAATATTACTAATATACCTATACGCAAATGCTTTATTATTATTCCTAATACGATACCCTTATTATTTCTAAATTAAAGCAGGAACGCTAACGAATAGGAAAACTCGACATAAAAAAAGGGGTTACCGAATTAATTCGCCAAAAGACAAAGAAATAAGTTTGCAATAGTTTTCTAATTATTTAATATTAACAAATATTTTAGCTTTTATTACATATTTGCTATATTTTAAAATAAGGAAAAAGGGCTTTGCCGACTTCCTAACTTTAATAAACCTTATTATTAAGGGTAAAAATTCCTAATATTTTAACGCGGATAGGTAAGTACAGTAATTACCCGACAAATGCTATATTTTAACTAATCAATTATAATAATCTTTTATTAACCAGCCTTATTTTTCCAATTAAGCAATTTAATATATAATAAAACCTTTTATTTAATATACGTTCCGTATTAACGTAAAATATCTTACTAGCCTTTACTTTATTTTTGGATTAGCCAAAAAAAGCTTTTCGTTCTATATAGAGTAAAAAATAACTTTTTATATAATAAATATAAAACAATTACTAGGTATATATTAAGTTTCGATTATCCTTAAGGACCGGGTATGGTAAAAGAACATAAATGCAAAATCCAGTATGATATATATTTACCTTTACTTAGCATTCGTTACCCTTGGATTATTTTGATTTTTAAAGGATTCTATACGTATTATCTTCCAGAATGTAGCCGTATATTTTAAAATATTACAGAAAACGTGAAAGAAGTTTTAAATAACCTGCATATTTTTACAATAACCGTAAGTAAGTATTAAACAGTTATTAAGTATTTCTTTATTTATTGCTAAGTAATAATTAAAATAATTTACCTTTAGTTTTATAATCCGGACACTGGTAAATAAATACGGCGGTACAGAAACCTGGCGAATAATACATCCATCCTTAAATCACGAAAATAAGTTTGCAGTAATAATTAAGTAAATGCGGATTTTCCAATATGCTGCTGGAATATAATTTACTGGTAAGTTAACCCTTTTTTCTATAATATAGCATTAATTAAGTAATTGCTGAATAGGAATTTAACGAAAGTTCATATTTAATAAATATCGACCCTCCTATATACGTTAGATTAAAAAAATCCATTTTTTAACAAAAAACAATCGTATTAGCTAGCTATTTACTGTACACAAAAATAAGCCATACATTTTCAGGCCTAACGTTACCTCAAAATGGACCTTTTATTGAAAATAATCTATAGTAAAGTTAACGTATTTTCTATAGCGGGATAAAGTGAAAAATTGAAAAGTAAGTAACAATTGCTTAATATATAAAGGGTTAAACTTAAGCTAATGCTTAGTAATTGCTTTTTTATTTATTTATGCCATTACGACGTTAAATACCTGGTAGGTATATTATAAAATATTTAAATTCATTTTTAAAGTTTTAATAAATATTTCGTAAATGCTTATTAAATGGAATTATATTAAATTTTCCGATATTGCAATTTAATATATTACGTTAGATATAAATACAAAGCAAGTAGAAAATAAGCATTTGCGCAGTATATACCTAGCAAAAGCGAATTAATAACCGTAAGTTTTGGGGATTATTTTGATTCGATCAACCTAAAATTTGTTTAATATAAGCATCTTAAGCTTTGCTTATCTTTTGCTTAATATACGTTTAAAGGAATTTTAATAGCGCTTATTTTGATTATCCTAACAAATACGAGCTAAATAAATTATAAAAAGCAGAAACCCGTCAGGAATATAGATATACGTTATAGGGCATTTGCATAACGTATCCTAAACTCCAAATATAATACAAGCATAAATAAACTAAATAGATAATTACTGGATTTATATAAAGCCAATCACGAATTAACGTTAAATAATGGATGTTTACAAGAAAAAACAGCAATCTTATAGAAAAAACGCATGCCAATAAGAACGATTCGGTAAGTAGATGGACTAATCCGCTGGCTGCAGTACTACGGTAAGTGCACAGCATATACTTAGTACTTACTTCGCATTTATTAACCATGTATTTAGGTTTAAAAATTACATTATTTAAAAATATGCGGCAATTACGCATAAAATAATAACGGAAGTTAAAAAGCATTAGGCTAATTAAAATACCCAAGTTCGTTTAGCGAAACAAATAAAATAAGCTAATAAACGGTTACGAAAATAAGTTTTTAAACGCTAAAAATATCCGACCATACCGTTAAATCCACGGAACTCGTACGATTTATTAAACATAGGTTTCGCAGATACTGGGCATATGCAAAGCCAGCGTAGCATTCCAGTTGTTAGTACCTTTATACTTAATATTAAATTCGATTTGCTTTTGCCTTGTTATGGAAGTATTCCTATACCTAGCAGCCTTATACCTGGAGCAGATACTGCGCAGTTACCAGGTTACCGCCATACACCTTTACCAGGAAATCATTTAAATTTACTTATTCGATGAGACGTTAATCGGTTAAACGTAAGGCCAGCTTTTAACTCAGCTGCTTTATTAATACGCGGTAATAATCCTCCGATTATTAAGCAAATACGGGAGTTTCGGAAACGTTAAAATATTAACAGCTTAATACGGTAATAAAAACATAAGGCATATTTAAAAAGGAGGGCCAAATTAATAGCAGAAATTAAAGATAAACGATAACGTAAAGTAAATGCAGTTATTAGATAGCGGAAGAAAAAAAGGTTACGAAGATTAATAACAGAATTAAAAGAATTACGACGATAAATTCGCTTAAGTCGTATATGTATAGCAATTGTAAAGTTAATATAACGTTACAGCATGCATATATTGATTTGGCCGTCGCCGCGGTAAGCATGCTTAGCAATTGCCGAGCAAAGGCAGAATTTAGCAAACTAAGCAAAATGCAACCGGGAAACAAGCCGGCGAAAGAACCAAACGTACGTAATTATTGCGCATTTACGCAATAAGACCGGAAACATAACTTACATAAAATGCATTTGCTTAACAAATGCAGGACCAGATATAGGTATGTCAACCGTTTGCATAGTTAAGTATATGTTCAGATTATGCTAATACGAAAGCCTAAATTATCGTTAATAAATGGCGTAATAATTAAATAATTGCTAAGTATTAACTTACTACGACGGGTACCGCAACCGCGACCGCGAGCCGTACGACGTTTTTTATCTGCGATACGTTAATAAAGGTTTAGCAACTGTTTAACAGTTACGACCTACCCTTACGGGTGGCCGCAACCGTGGAAGGCGAGGGCTTTTTATCGCCGCCGGGGCCGGAGGGGGGCGTGGCGAATCGCTAGCAGAAAGTTAACAATTGCTGGGCAAAAACACAAGATATATACCTACTTAACGGTTGCCCGTGAAGGGCTTCGACGTTAGTTGCTAAGATATAACAGTTAACAAATGAAAAACAAATAAAAAGTATATGCGAGATAGATAAAATGTGATAGCTAAGTAAATACGGTAATAAATAAAGAACCTCCCTTGGGCCATTTCGTAAGGGATTAACTTACCCAGTATTTGCAAAATTTATGTTAGATATTTAGGTACTAGCAGCTTTTTTAAGCTGCCTTCGGGAACGCCGTATTTCGGTATATGGCGGTATAGATGTTATTTGTAGTATTTATTCAGCAAATGCTAGAATTAATATATTAACCGGACTGGATGATTAGGGTATAAAAAGTGCCAAACAGTTGTTAGATTTTTGTTTTAATATGGATTGGATATATTAATTGAACTGCTTAATAATACTTTCAGCCGGTAATAAGATCTTTTGCTGGGTATTGTAGGTAGGTCCCTAATTGCTAGGTAATGGCGGCATAAATGATGAATTATTTAGAACTTTATAAAGGTTACGGCGTGGATATTTAACTGGCCTTATAGTTATTAGGTTATGGCTGGGTAATTACGTAGGCTATGGTAATATTTTAATTCCGGGCAAATACGTACGTTTAGGTGATAATCGGATTATAAGCGGCGAAACGGTACGTTATCGCATAATATTTGCTAGATTATTATTAAGTATTTGCAGCGTTTCGAATGGGGGTTTATAAGGTTTGTTAATATTACTTTCTTCGGATTTTGTTAAGGGTTTTGGTAAATAATCTGTCAGATATAGGGGACATCAGTTGTGTTGTTGTAGTCGGTCAGTTGCAGGTGCTGTTGCACTTATACAACTTTAAGTAGTTTAGCTTCGGAACACATATGGGCCGATCAGTAGGTGACCTTTCCGTATATGGGGTGCGCTAAGCACCCCCCAGCTAGCTGACACACCCCCTTAGCGCCTTAAAGCATTCACGGCGTTAATCGTCACACTTTATCACTTCCTAGAGCCACAGCTGTTTATTCCACTTCTCCTCCGGCGATTAAATCCTTTTAATCAGCTAATTCTTTATCTGAAATAACCCTTAAAGCTTTCTTCCGCTAGTTTAAGGGTTTTGTGATATTTATTAATCCTAGTTGCTTTTTAAAGTGCCTAAAGGCTTCTCGTAACAGGGCTTTAGTTAATCTATTAGCCAGCATGTCACCCGTAGGTATATAATCCACTTTGATCAGGTCCCTCTTTGCTGCCTTTCGCAGCCAGTGGTTGTATATATTTACGTACCGTAACTTTGTTTATAATAGGGCGTAGTCGGCGTTAACAAGCCGTATCGTTTGTTAATTATCGTATTATATATTGAACGGTTCTGTATTTAGGCCAACTTTTAATTTTTTAATTAGTTGAAAAGTAAATAAGGCTTTTTTTGCAGCTTATATAAGGGATAATAATTCCGTTTCGGTTATAAAAGTAATTACTATATTTTGCTTATTCGCTTATTATTTTATTATTCCTCCGAATAGTTTCATAACGTAATCTTAAGAGCTTTTTCGGTCGATCGAATTATCCGCAAAAAAGGCGTCGTTTTAAATATTTATTAAATTCTTACTACCGAATTATAACGTTAACGTTTTAATACCGATTAGGTATAATATAATTTTGTTAGTAACGTTATAATATACGTTACTAATATTCTGGTTAAATCGAGCAAATCGGGATATTATAAAGGATATATTAAGTCGCGTATTAACTATAACGTATAAAATAAAATCGATCTTTTTCTGATATTTGTTAATTAAGCCTAAATAAGCTAAATTAAGATTTGGTAATAGCTTAATATTCGCTATTAACGTTTTTAGGAAGTTATTTAAACTTTCTTTAGGAATTAAGTTAGCTAGCTTATTTATAAAGTCGGATTAAGATAATTAGATTTTTTTATTAGGTTTATCTTTAATCATTTTAATACCGAAAAACTATTATAGGTCCTTACCCCCCATAAGGGTATACCGTTCTTATATCTGTTGGATTAATTAATCGATAAGGTTTTGATATTTCTTATTATACGCAGCGACTGTGTCGTTGACGTAAAAAAACAAAAGCACCTTTTAACGAAGGAAACAACAAGGTTTATAAGGAACGGGGTTAAGTCCCAAATTTTTAAGTATACTAATAAAGTTTTTTTGCTAAAGCAAATGGGATTCCTTTAATCCATATAATACCTTCCTAATTAGGAGTACTTTGCTACGTTATAGGTATCCTAGGGGCGTCTTTATATATATTTCATAAAGTAAGTTCGCGCTAATAAAGGCGTTTATAGCATTATATTGCTTAAACCTGAGGTCAAACCTAGCCGTAATAACAATTAAAGCTTAAAACAACCTTCCAACTAACGTAAATGCGTATATATTCCCATAAACGTCTTTAAGTTATTAATCGCCTCGTACAATAAGACGGGCCTTATACTTTTAAAGCCAGCCATACTTATCGAACTTATAAACGTATACCGATATATACCTTAGGACCTATTTCTATTTAGTAAAAAAACTAATTAATAACCTTCCAAAACTTTATTTCCTTATAACTTTGCAAGTAAGCCAATTCGGCGTTACGGAACATCTTCCCTAACGGGTAAATACTTAGCTTTTTATGGCCTTACGGCGGTAACGGTAAATCTCGCCTATATACCCGGCCTTGCGACCTAAATAACGCTTTTATTCTTAATATATTAAAGCCTTTCCGATTAAGGTAACGCGTACTTCGGGTTTTTATTTTCCTTAAAATTCCGTAACTTACCGGCCGGTTATCGATCGTACTAACAAAATAAGTTAAACATTTTACGTTAAACGCGGCCCCCCATACTTTATAATCGTACCGATAACCATCCTTTCGATACGGAACGTACGGGGAACTTACGTTTTTAACTCGTAAGGTGCTTTCGTCTTTTACCGTTACTTTAGGTTAAATAATATAACAGGAACTTAAGGTTACCTTTATTTTTTCCGTTAACGTATTAATCGTAATAATTATCAGGGCAAACGTTAAAGACGGCAATAAACCAGGGGACGGAAATAATTCGAATATAACGGTCGTATAAAAATAATTAATCCTTTACGAATAGGCTTATTCTTCCCCATTCCGTACGTCTTTTTGAACGCTTATACCACTTTAAAGCCATCCTTCCTAGCCAGCCGGTAATTAGATTATTCAACTTAAATCTTCGTTTTCCTTTTATATATATATTAAGTGGCTATCAGCCTGATCAAATATGGTAACCTGTTAAAATAACTTCTATAATTCGTTTTCGGTAACATAAAATAAATTATCCTTAAAATCCTTAATATTACCGGAAAAGATAACCTTTTCGTTAAATTAAATATTTCAAATTATAATAACTTTATTAATTAATAAGTTCCAGATTTCGTAAATGTTTATAAATCGATAACCGACAAAAAAGCTAATCCATACTTTAAGATTTAGCTTTTAAAGTTTATATTCTTTCTTTATGGCAATAGTTATTATAACGTAGGCCATATAGCTATAAACCTAAAGGTAAGCTTATTAAAGCTTTTAATTAAATATTATAACGCCGTTTTTATACGCCAGGTAAGTATAATAAACCTTATATAAGGTTTGCCAAAAAAGAACGTATTTTAGGATACGGTTATATAGATATATTGCCGCTTTTAAGATGTATACGATCAGGAACGTAAATAACTTGGTACCATTTCGTATCGTAATTGTTTTCTCCTTAATTACACCCTCTAAGCGCTTTATACTCCCATTTTAAGCCTGGGTATATAATGTTAAAAATTTAAGTCTGATACTAAAAGGAGGCGATTAAAGCATATCCCGAAATTGGTAATTTTTTAAGATTTCATTATCGCACTTAATCACTTGTAAAAAAACCTTATTTTAGTTTTTTAAAATTCTTAGAAAATGTCGAAACGTTATAATTAATATATCTTATTCTTAGTTCTTTAGGTAAATATCCCAAATAAAACCTAAGTATCTATCGGTAAAGAATATAACGTATTTATATCCTTTAAGGTTTTCTTCGAAGTCAGTAAAATCGATGGCGATTTTTTATCCTAATCAGGATACTTTTTCCCGAAGCTTACGACATATTTATCTTTTCGCCTTCGCCTTATTACATACTTAATATTCGATTATTATAAAGCCCTTTAATCGGATTCCTTTAATATGGGAATATAACTGGACGATTATTTCGTGACCTGGATGGCCTAATCGCAGGTGCTATATAATACCATTACCTAAACGTAATAATCTTTGGGTCCATAAATTAATATTTCGTTTATAAATTATAAAAACTGCATAGAGAATAATTACGTTAATATTTTTGATAACGAACTAACTAAACTTATTTATTAACCTAATAACAACTTAATTATATTTATCTTAAATATAATTATTAATTTTTCGGTTATCCTACCAGTAACCTTTTTTTCGGAACTATCTAAGTAATATTAAATTGCATGCAAATTTTTCGCAATAAGCCACGTTATAAAGCCGTAACGTTTTCGTATTACTAAGACTTTAAAGTAAGATATCAACCTTTCCGTACCTTTTAATCGAAATAAAGCTGTTACTTACGTATATCCCGTTACCTTATATGGTTAATCTGAAATTCAGGAACCTATTAATCAGGTTAAAGATATATATTGTAAACCCTAAATCCAGAATGGATGAATTCCTTGAGAGATAAAACGAAACGCTTATAGCGCTACGTTAATTAATATTCAGGAAGTACATTAAAACCCGTCTTACTCCCTTTAGGAGTTAATTTATTTTTGTAGTTAGCTTCTTTATAGTTTTTAATAAACGGTTAACCTTTTTTTTAAAGAATTAATTAAAAATAATCCTTTTTTTGACTAAGTTAACCAAAGCGATATTAAAGTAGAAATTTATAAAGACCTTATTAAAAAATGCATAATAATATTAGGGTAACTTATAAGCCGGGTTTAAGTAAATTCTGTAGCAAATATTTTAAATATCCGATTCGTTACGCTTTCGTTTGTTAGTATTTCGGTTTACTTAAGAACCTTTATAATTATTTCGTTTCGGTTTTCGTTTAAGGGCTTTATTTTGTAGTTAAAGGTTAAATAGTTTAGTTTTTTCCTAATTAGGATCGTCCTAATTAAATGAATCCGTAAAGGTCCCGTAAAACGTTAAAAACGTTGCCTTAATATTTCTTGATATAAATAAGGGATAGGTCATAACCTAATAATCCAAAAGGTTAGCTGCCACCTTTTAATAATTAATCGTGCCGCTTTCGATTTTAGTCTTCTTTACCATTTAAAAGGTTGTTATCTAGGTTTCCGTAATGGGAGTTAAAGCTATATAGAGGTCGTTAATCCATACGATCGTTATATTTGTTTTTAGGATACCGTATTGCTGTTTTTAGGCCATGATTTCCTGCTATTTCACGATTCATTCGTCCAGCCTTTTGCCAGACTTCGAGGCTTGCTTCAGCTTTTCGCGGTATTCTCGTTAGGTATTGATTGATAGCCTGGTATCGTATACCTTGCCGGATTTAGCCAACTTAACGTACCACTTTCGAAAGTTTTTCCCTAAAAGAAGATTTGTTTCCTTAATCGCTGGAGATATAGACTCCAGAACCCATTTCGTAAGTTCGTTAACGTTTTTACGGAAGGTTTCGTATTTCCGATCTTTGTAGGTATATGTCGCGCAGTCTTAAGTATAGGTTTGTCGGCCCTTAATAATTATCTTAAGGGTATTTATCGGATGGCCCGTTCGATCGACGTTTTCGACGTATATGGTTCCTTCGGAAAATGAACTAGCCGCTTGCGTCGGTTAACGAAGTCGTCTCTTTGAATAAGTGGATATTTCGGGTTCTTTAGGTTTAGTAGGCCATAATTTTAACTAATCAGAATCGATAAAGTCCCAAATATTAAGCGCGTACGTTTTAGATTAAAATTTACCTTTAAATCGATCTTAGTTTTTAGGTCCCTTGTAAATGACTAAGGACCTCGACTGTACGGTCGCCATTATTATAATTTGAAATATATGAATAATTGCTATTGATATACAACCTATATGATCTTAGCAATAGCTAATCAATTGATATATACGCGAATTAAGCGAATAAGACTCTTAAATGTCAGATATAGGGGACATCAGTTATGTTGTTGTATTCGGTTAGTTCCAGGTGCTGTTGCACTTATACAACTTTAAGTAGTTTAGCTCCGGAACACATATGGGCCGATCAGTAGGTGACCTTTCCGTATATGGGGTGCGCTAAGCACCCCCCAGCTAGCTGACATAATCTACCCCGGCAGAATTGTCGCCGTTTAAAGGCAAACGTTTTGCAGATGCTAGGCGTTTACCTTTCGATTTTTAACGAAAGGTTTTAGCTTTTCGAAATCGAGCTTTAAGCTTAAAGCTGTATAAGTATAAGGGAGTTACGTAATGGCGATATAACGATTATATATATGCAGGATTATACTTATTCGGCGATAAAATTCGGTATCGAACTTATCGGCGAAATCTTCGTCGCGCGCATTATGATAATCAGCATATGCTTGGTAAATACGAAGTAAATGTTAGGTAATTACGATATTTACGCGATTCTTTCGAGCGCGTCGGCATAAAGAACGATTTTTAAGCCCGGGCGGATTCGGCTGCAAATAGTAAGAAACTGTATAATAATTGTTAAGTAAATATACGTAGCCTGGCTTTTTGATATAGCGAACATTTCGACAACCGTTAAATAGCACTTATTGCTTTAGTACATTATTAAGTATTAGCTATGCATATATTAAGCTATTATTATGACCTTACTTTTTACCTGCTGCCATTTCGGCCGTAGTAATATTACTACAGGGGATATTTTAAATTAATAAATGCTTAGTAATAATTTATCGTAAACCTAGTATGTGTAAAATACTTACCTCCACCCGGGTAGACGGTTGTTATATAATGACGTATTTATAAAGTTATTAATTTTCTAATTATTTAATAATAATATAGTAACTGTTAAATCTACGGCGTTAACATTTTGCACGATCTGGCCGTATATACGGCCGCTACCGATATTAATATCGCACTTAATAAAGTCAGCAAATATTATGTAATTGTTAAATAGTAATTACTAATACCATGTCGTAAACCGTCGAAAAACGGTTGCCTTAATTAAACGCGGTAACTGTCAGCTAGCTGGGAGGTGCGTAGCGCACCCCATATACGGAAAGGTCACCTACTGATCGGCCCATACATGTTCCGTAGCTAAGCTACTTAACGCTGTACGCGTGCCACAGCACACGTATCTAGCCTAATACAACAACAGAACTGATGTCCCCTATATCTGAAAATTAAAAGTTTTATTCGCTTAATTCGCGTAAATATCAACTAATCAGCTATTGTTAAAACGATATAAGCTATATATCAATAAAGATTATCAATATATTTTAATAGTAACAATAGCGACCGTACAGTCGATATCCTAAATTATCTACCAAGGACCTAAGGAGTAGGACCGCTTTAATGGCAAATTCTAATCTAAAACGTACGCGCTTAATATTTGGGACTTTATCGATCCTAATCAGTTACGTTCGGAGCCTGTTAAACCTACAGAACCCGATATAACCTCATATCCGAAAAAACGAATTCGTCCTGAAACGCGAAATAATACCCTAGCTTCCGACAGTACATTCGAAAACGTCGACCTTACAAGTCATCCTACGAACGTCCTTAAGATAACGACCGAAGGCAAACAAGCCTACAATTAGGAATTTACAGCATACATTTATAAAAATCGACAGTACGATACTTTCCGCAAAGATATTAACAACTTTACAAAATGGATCAAAAAGTCTATATCTCCAGCGATCAAAAAAACAAATCTTCTTCCAGAAAAAGACCTGCGAAAATGGTACGCCAAGCTGGCTAAGTCCGGCAAGGTATGCGACGGCAGGCTACTAATTAACACTTAACAAAAGTACCGCGAAAAGCTAAAACAAACCTCGAAGTTTAGCAAAAAGCTAAACGAATAAATCGTAAAATAACAAAAGATCATAACTTAAAGGCAGCGACATAATATCCCAGAAACGAATACAACGATCATATAAGTCACCGACCTATATACAGCTTTAGCTCCCATTGTAAAAACCTGGATAACAACCTTCCAGATGATAAAAAAAGCAAAGATCGACAGTAATACGATCAGTTACCAAAAGGTAACAGCTAACCTTTTAAACCACTAAGCTATAACTTATCAACCATCTACATCGAAAAACGTCAAGGTAACGTTTCCTACGTTCTACGGGACTCCCGCGGATCCCATTAACCAAGATAACCCCGATCAGAAAAAAACCAAGCCTACTAACCTTCAGCCATAAAAAAAGACTCCGGTACGAACGCCGAAACGAAGTAATCGTAAAGGTTTCCATACGGACCGAAACGCTAGCAAACGAAAGCGTTAAAAGTTAAATGCACAAAAGCACACGGTACAAAACGTACTTGAGTAACTATCATAAGCTAACCTAATACTTTTATGCATTCCCTAACAAAGCTCCAAAAAGTTTCCGACTTAACGAAAATTTAAAACTATTTATTCGAAACCAAATAACTGCCGATCAATCCTTAAAAAAAGAAATTAATCGCTTATCGAAAACTATAAAAAAGTTAATTACAAAAATAAATTAATTCTTAAAAGGAATAAAACAAATCCTAACGTACTTTTTGATTATTAATTAACGTAACGTTATAAACGTTTCGTTTTACCCCTTAAGGAATTCATCCATCCTGGATTTAAAATTTACGATATATATCTTTAACCTTATTAATAGGTTCTTAAATTTCAGACCAACCGTATAAAGTAACGAAATATACGTAAGTAACAGCTTCATCCTAATTAAAGGGTGCGGAAAGGTTAATATGTTACTTTAAAGCCCTAACGGTACGAAAGCGTTACGGCTTTATGATATGGCCCATTACGAAAAGTTCGCATACAACCTAATATCACTCCGACAACTCCGGAAAAAAGGTTATTAATAAAATAACCAAAAAATTAACAACTGCATTCGAAATAAGTATAATCAAATTATAGCTACGTTAATAAACAAGTTTAATCAGTTCGTTATCGAAAATATCAACGCAGCTACCTCTTATACAGCTTTTATAACCTACAGACGAAACGTCAACTTATAAACGAAAAAACCACCACGCATAGGTGACGGTACCATATGGCACCTACGCCTAGGCCATCCAGGCCCCGAAATAATCGCCCAGTTACAATCCTATACTAAAAAAGTCCGATTAAAAAGTCCTACAACAATCGAATATCAAGCATATAACAAAGCAAAGGCGAAGAAATAAATACGTCGCAAGCCTCAAAAAAGAATATTGTTACGGCGCTGATCGTCTCTAAAGGCTGGGTAAGGTATTTTGTTGTTGCACGAAGAAGAAAGAGAGAACTATCTAAGAGGCGTGGTGCGCTTGCAGCTATATAGCGTTATGGCTGCTTAGCTAAGCCGTAACGTTGGTACCGTAATAATAGCTCGCTCTTCTTAAGGTAGTTGTTTTTAATTGCCTATAAAAATAAAAATAAAATTTTATACCGTAAATAGTCCATCCCGGACTCGAAGCATAGGTACCTTGTAATATGCTGGTTTGGTCCATAACGTAGGAGAGCTGGCGAGGTGCGCGTATTGCGCAAACGATGTGGGGCTGTTGCTCCGGTACTGCGACGTTGGTATGGGTATAACGCCTACTCCGGAACGGAAGTGGTAATATCGTTACGCCGCCAGTATTGTTAATTCGCAAAGGAATTTTGCTACTGCCCTTACCGTTTTTCAAGAAGCTAAACATTAAGCCTTCCCAGGTTCTGACCTATTTTTCTTTCCTTTCCCCAAGTACGCTGCATTAATATCATAATAATACCGCAGCACCCGTTTTCCGTTTTTTTTTCGTTACCTTTTTGCCGCCTTGTAAAACCGTTTTGCATTTTTTTTTCGTTTTCGTAACGATACCTTTTCGACCTTATATCGTTTACGCGGCGCCCGTACGCGCTAAACGTCCTTGCATAATTTGCTTTCGTAATGTTATCCTTAATTACGACCCGATAATTAGCGAGTTGCCTATGTTCCGCTGCCGTTTCGCCATTGCCGCGACGGGTAAGTATACGTTTTGCGTTACGCGCCAAAAGGCTTATTTGCTTATAAATTATATGCGTTATTATGATGTTTTTTTATTACCGTAACGTGTTTGCTTTGTTAACGCCGCATAACTTAGCCGGCGGAAGGTATATAAGGTGATTTTTTGGACCTGGAGGCCTTGCTTAAGTAATTAACCTTTTATTTTAATATCGTCCGGGATGCTAATGGTAACCCCGATCTCGATGCTAACGGCGACGAGGTTTATAAGTACGATACTGGCTTTCGAGCTGAGATCTATGGTGCGGTGCTGCGCTTGCATACCGTTTTCGAGGCGACTGAAAAAACTTATCGTTCCGGTTTCGAAATGACGGACGTTAAGGAAAAGGTTAATCCCATTTCGTGGTTATAGTTGCGTCGTTAACGCTATTATTAAAGGAGCCGTGCCAATTATCCCGTTTAGGTAGCCGTTCGTCGTACCTTTATATAAGTATATTACTTTCGTCCTGCTGGAAACGCCGTAAGTATACTGTTACTTGCGCGCTTTATAATCGCGTTGCTAACGTATCGTTATTAAAGTGACGTTAAGATTGCCGCCTAAAAGAAGGTAATCGAACGCCGTCTGGTTTTTGGTAACGATGGTTATTAGCTGTAAGCGCTGGTTAAGCGTATGTTCCGGGGTAAGGTGTTTGCCGCAGTTACCTCCGCCTTGGGTCTTGCTTAGGAGGCCGTTAACATGGCGACGTTCCCCTTGCGCCTTGATGACTTTTAGTTATCGCCAAGTTATTGCCGTGCCGGTTTTCCTTTTGGAGTTAGGTATTGTTATCGTTGCGTAATTGGTATATTAACGTATTGTTATCTTGCCGCTTGTTTTACGGTTTTGGTATTTGTGGTATTTTGGTATTGGTTTTTATGTTCGTATTTTTTTTTTTAATTTAACATAATATGCCCATTACCGTAATACCGCCGCGGCGTTAGCTTAATTAAATTTTCTCATCTTTATTTCGCTTGCATCTTGTTATTTGTCTGTTAAAATCTTATGTTTAGGCCGCGGTTACGGCTATATTTTCCTGTAAGGGTTTATATTAATCGGCCGGGCCGGGTTTATTAAGGTTATTTTTATAGAATTCCGTTATATCCGAATCGCACCCTTTAAACTTTTCGGCCGGCTCCTAGATAGGCCGGTAAAAGTACGGCTATTTAACCTTATATTAAAATTTTCGTTTAATATTTTTAAAATTAAGAATCTTTTTAAAATATTATTTAATTTTTTCCCAGCTTTCGTTATTCGTAATAATAACACCTTCCGCGCGCGTATCTTATTCCGCATTAATATCCCTTTATCCTAGTAGGCCTGGTTTATAATATTAAATTAAGGAGGTATGGAAAATTGGAAATAACTTATAACGCGTCGGTAGTTATATAATAACGGCGTAAAAGTATACCTTGGTAATAACGAAAAAGTTTATCCATTTATTACTAAGCTTATCGCTAAATTTACCTAACTTTATATAACGAATATTAACCCATATACGTTCTTTTTCGCTGAACGTACCGGCGTCGGAACGGTATTAGTTAGCTTGTTCCATATAACGGTTTTATGATTTTGTTATTAAGGCTTTAACTTACTTAAAAACCCGTTTTAACTTATCCGCGTAATATATCGTTTTATTAAATTCCTTTTGTTACGTTACCATTTTAAAAGCGTCCGACGGACGTAATAGCTTCGTTTTTATAGTTAGATAAAAGTTATAGTTAGCGAAAAACGGCGAAACGCTGGTAATTTCCGATACGTAATTATTATTAACGAATTCGGTTAAGGGAAGTTAATTTATTTAATCGTTTTAATAAAAGGAGTAATAATCCCGGAAATATTACTTTATTATTACGTTAATTACTTCCGTTTAGCCGCTGGTTTGCGGGTAATACGTAATCGATATACAAAACGTAACGTTTAAACGTTAATTTAACTTTTTCCAAAAGGTAAAAACGAATTACGTACTTCGATTTAATATTATCGTAGTAGGTATATCGTATAGGCGGTATACGTTAAAGATAAAGGCGTTAATAAAGGTTTTCGCCGATATATCCGTTACGAAAGCAAAATGGCCCATTTTCGTAAAGCGGTTAATTATTATAAAAACGTATTTATAGGTATATCCGAATCTTTTGCAAAAGGGAAGGGGGTTAACATAATTTACCGATACGTCGTTTTATAGGCAGAACGGTACCGGTAAAAGGTCGAGGAAACCTGTAGGTAACGTTTTAAATATTTTGATACGGTGGTAAAGGTAATAACCTTATACGAACGTAATTACATTTCGGGATAGACGTAGTTAGTAATAACTTCGCCGTAATAGGTTGTAAATTTTAAAGCGCTTAAGGTAACCTATAGGCGTTACGCTATAACTGCGGTAAAGTATTTAAAGCTTAAAGGCGTTATCGTTAAGGATAAATAACTTATCCCGAACGTAAATACGTTTTTATACGGCTTTATAATCGGCTTTCGTAACCTTAAACGCCTTACGGATATCTTATTTAAACCGTTTATAAGCCGGGTTTATTAATGCGGTTAGGATATTACTAGCTAATATGGATAACTTATAAGTAGTATTAATAAATATATTTATCGGTTAGTTAATATTTATAGCATACGTTTTTAACGGAACCTTTTATCGATAAGATAAAATTATCGTTTTATATCGGTACGCCACCTTATCGTTATCTGTATTACTGCGATCCGTAGGTTATACGCCAGGTTGGCGAAAAAGGGCGTTAAAAACCGTAGCTTTAGTTCCTAATCTGCAGATTATCTGGAACCGGAAATCGCTAAGAAATTTAGATTAACGGATTTAACGTTAATTTAAAAGCTTAATGGTAACAAAATGTTAAAGCTTTTTATAACCGGTAATAACTTTTACGGGTTTTTCGGTTTTTTAAAGTTCCGGGCGTTATTTTTTAAACGTTTTAATAATTACTAGTAATTTTTTATCGTAAATTTCCTAATTACATTTTATAAGGTTATGTTTAGTTAAAAAAAAGGCGATTGGCCGTAATATATTTTACGTATCGTATTACGAAAGGATTCCCTTTAACGTTTAATTAAAGGCATTAATTTTTAGGATTATACGACGCCGGGGGTTATAATAGGATAATATTGGAATTATGGAAAAGGTGTTTTTTAGCTGCTGAAACGCCGTTTTTACGTTATCCGGAAACAAGCCGGTTTATTTAACCTTGTTTATTAAGGCGGTAAAAGGTTTGGTAATCGATAAAAGCTTTTTATAAATTAATAATAAAAGTTCATAAAATTAAGGAAACGTTATAATTTTCGTAATAATCCAGCTTGTTTTTATTATTAAATAATATTCATTTTATTAAGGTTTATGGTAACACCGTTAATAAAGATTATAAAACCTAAATATTATGTTTTAATAACGTTAAATTCGTATTTGCGAATATTTATCGTTAGCTTTACGTTAACGAAATAACGTAATATTTTCCGGATATAGCCTTTATATTTTTTTTTGCTTTTATTATAAATTAAAATATCGTTAAGGTAAGCTATAATATATTTATCCAGTAAATCGAATAAGGTGTAATTAATATAATGTTGGAACAAACTAAAAACGTCCGTTATACTAAAATTCGTTACGAAATATTTAAATAAGCCGAACCGGATTATGAAAGCTATTTTTTATTCGTCCTTTAAGGCGATACGTAAACGGTTAAATATCGTAACGATATCGAGCTTAATATATACGTACGCCGAATAAAAGGCGTTTAAGGTTTCGCGGATTAAAAAAATTAAGTAACGGTTTTTTACCATAACGTTATTAAGGCCCCGGTAATTTACGTAAATACGTACGCCACCCTTTGGCTTTTTAGCAAGTAAAATAAGGGCTGTTACAAAGGAGTTATTAGGACGGATAAAGCCCTTTTCCAGGTGGTTGTTAATATATTTCCGTACTGCCAGCAATTCGTATAGCGACATAGCCCGCGCCCGATTATATAACGGCATCTGACCCGGAAGTAATTTAATTTTATGGTCGAAAAATCGATGAGGCGGTAAAACGTTAACGTTATTAGGTATAAACGCTTTCGTTAAGTCGTGGTATTCGGAAAGAAGCTTTTCCAAAATCTCGGTTATCGTCGTAAATAATTTGCTATTTAGGTATTTCTGTATATCCTTTTCGGTTACGCGGCGTAATTAAGGCGTTTCGGCGATCCAGCTATAAAAAGCCCGTAATCTAAAAGGTATAATATTTGGATTAAGGTTATCGTCCTGGATAAAAATGTTACGGAAAACCGTATTAAGTATTAACCACGTTATTTTATTAGCAGAAAACGGTTATAACGGAAAAAAAGCGATTTCGCGTAAAATATCCGTAAAGGCGATAAATTTCGTTAAAAATATTAAATTTAATATAACGTTTTTTATACGATAAAACGTTAAAAAGTTAATAACGCGAAAAAAACGTACTTTAATCGATATATCGATATTTTAAAAGGGGGAAAATAAAGTAATAATGGGAAGGGGTATATTTATTAATGTTGGTAATAATAGGATTTCCGATATCGTTTTATTATCGATACGTATAATACCTATAATTTAATCGATTAACGGATTATACTTGCAAAATTAAGGTAATCCGAAAATAATATCGGAACCGTTTAAAAGTTATTAATATAAGGTAAGTTTTTTTGCGATAAAACTTATACGGAATTATAACGTATACGCAAAAATAACGGCATTAATTATAGTACCGTCCGCCAGCCGGAATTAACGAGGTTAGGGAATAAGGTAAAAAGGAAAATTATTTTAACGGGTAAAGTTATTATTAATAAATCCCAGAAGCAAATATCCGTAATCGACCATAAACCGCGTTAATAACGTAACGTTACCGGGAAGCTATAATTAAAACGAAAAAAAAAAGATATATTTAGACTTATAAAATATATATATAAGTTAGATTTATTATTATCTTAATAACTTAATAAAAGCCTTTAATTACGATTTATTTTAAAGGTTAATCTTTTTTTTATTTAAAAAAGCAAAATCGGCGGTTAGGGCAAATAAAAAAATAATACCTTTTTTTTTATAATATATATAAAGGTTTAATTTACGCTAGCGTTACCTTTTTTTTTCGCTTAAGGGTTTACGGGGGCCGTTACTTTTAATAATTACGGCGTCCAGCTGCATAAATTCGGGTCCTAAAGCGTTACTGGAAGGTTACGGTATTAAAACGTTATTACCAAAAGATCTTTCCATACGTTTAAAAAAGGCCCGGTCCGCTATATTATTTAAAAGGTCCTTAAAAAGCTATATTTACGCCGTATTATATTCGGAATTAAGGCGTTATACTTACGGAACGAATACTTCTTAAAACATCCCGTTAACCTTTTATTATAATAAGATAATACGTAAAGCTAGCGGTTATCGGCTTTAATCGGCCAGGCGTATAAAGTCGTTAATAAAATCGGCAAACGATATAAAATTTTATTTTAAACCTTAAAAATCCTTATAAGCTTATATTAATATGTCGACAGTAATATAAACTTGGTCCAGAAATAATAACATATCGTTTACGTCCCGCTATCCGTACAACTACGTTTCGGGATTTAAGGGTTATACCGCCACCTTATCGATTTTTTTATATACGCGCAAATAGGCGTCGCCTTAAAGGCGTTAAACGGCATACATAATACGGTCCCCAGGTATCGGATAGGCGTACCGATTAATAGCAAATTTTAGGCGTACCAAGGAATGTTAGTTAATATACTTTTTTTAACGGACCATCGAGTTCTTAACGTCCCCCTTATATACCGGTAATTCTAAGCCGCATAAACGTTAACTTTTTACCATACCAAAAAGAGATTAGCTTACCGGTAAGGCATAATCCGGACGGGGTTACTACGGAACCGTTAAAGGTTGGGTTGCAAAAAGTTACGGGCCCGGTTACGGGTTTCCGGCGTTATGGCGGCGTTATCCAGGCCTATCGAAACCAACTTCCGATAATTCTATTAAGACGTTAATAAGTAATACTAGCATAACGTAAGGGAATAGGCCTTATTAAAACGCTTATTCCGCGGTTATTAAACGTTTACGTAATTATATATTTTCGAAAGCGATTTGGCTTACGCGTTATAATAATTGTTCCGCGGTAATTAATTGCTTGCGGAGTTAATAATCTTCGTACAGGGATTATTCCGTTTATTATAATAATTATTCCGCGGTTACGAAACGTTATTATAACGCATTTTGTTCGTAGTTTAAGCGTTTATGGTTATTTTTAAATATTACGAAAATATTTCCAAGAACTTTTTGGGGTTATTCGTTAACCTTAAAGAGTTAATTAAGCGGTGTAAAATCGTATATAAGACGAGCCGTAACGGTAGCTAGAAAAGAAAATCCGTAAAAGAATTCTTGGGAATTCGTAGGTTACGGGGGCGGCGCTTTACCGCTACTTTACGCCTGCTTAGAAACTGGAATGTTGGCACCTGTGGTACCTTTTGGGGTCGGGATATCAGGTGAAGTTATGGCGAGGTTACGACGTATCAGCGACGGACCTAGGGTTTTGCGAGGTCTAGGTCGAGGCGTAATAATGGTAAGCTACCATGAAAGTTTGTTTTTAAAGGTGCAACAAATTGTTACGGCGCTAATCGTCTTTAAAGGCTAGGTAAGGTATTTTGTTATTGCACGAAAAAAAAAGAGAGAACTATCTAAGAGGCGTGGTGCGCCTGCAGCTATATAGCGTTATGGCTGCTTAGCTAAGCCGTAATGTTAGTACCGTAACAAATATCCCGATCAGGCCAAAAATTCGCCGTCGACTTTACTAATTTCGAAAAGGACCTTAAAGGATACAGATACGTTATGTTCGTTACCGATAAATACTTAGGCTTTATCTGGGATATTTACCTAAAAAGCCGAAAGCAAAATACACTAATCACAATATTTTAATAGCTTTTAAAAATCCTAAAAAACCAAAACAAAGTCTTCCCAGAGGTGATTAAATGCAATAACGAAATCTTAAAAAATTACCAACTTCGAGATATACTCCAGTCGCCTCCTTTCAGTATCAGACTTAAGCCCTTAACACCACATACCCAAACCCAAAACGGAAATGCAAAACGCTTAAGGAATATAATTAAGGAAAAAACGATTACGATACAAAATAACGCTAAATTACCAACGTTCCTAATCGTATACATCTTCAAAACAACAATATATTTGTACAACCGTACCCTTAAATACTCTTTCTTCTGGCAAATTTTATATAAAATCTACTACAATTACTTAACGTATAAAAACGGCGTTATAATATTTAATCGAAAGCCCTAAAAGGCTCACTTGCGTACTTATGGCTATATGGCCTACGCTATAACGACCACCGCCATAAAAAAAAAAGGCTTTGAAAGCCAAATCCTCAAACATAAATTAACTTCCTCGTCGGTTACCGATTAACAAATATTTACGAAGTTTAAAACCCATTAACGAACAAAATCATGGCCATTTAAAACGTACAATTTAACGAAAAGATTACCTTCTTTGGTAATATCAAAAACTTTAAAAACAACCTCCTTTACGTTACGGAAAACGAACTGCAAATTTTGCTCCGACAAATAGAAATACTTAATTAAGTTAATAGCCACCTAATATATATCCAAAAAAAGGATGAAAACCTGAACGGGATTTAGTTACCGGCGAAATCGGAAGGATGGTTCCAAAGTAGCACAAGCGAAAAAAACGCATAAGATAAAAAAGAACAAGCTTGTTCGCATAAAACTAATCATCCTTATACGACCGCTTTGTTCGAGCCATTTCTAACCTTTAAACCATTACCGCCACCAACGTCTGCATTAATAACTGCTACGATCATTAGGCCGGCGGAAATAATAAAAGTAGCCCTAAGCTCCTAGCCCTTTATCTAACACAAAACAACGGTAAAAGACGAAGGTACCTTACGGGTTATAAACATAAGCTCTCCATACGTTCCGAGCCGAAAGGGTATTATCAAAAACGACCACAAAATCTAAAAGGCCGCATTTAATACAGAACGAATAAGCCACTTTATAAGTACGCATAATAACCGGCCGGTAAATTACGGAAGTTTAAGGAAATTAAAAACCCGAAATATGCGCCGCCTTAATCAAAAAAGCTTTAATACATCAAAAATAAAAACGTTACTTAGGTCGTTAAACCGGGTACACAGGCGAAACTTGCCGCCACCGCCGCGAAGCCAAAAAAAAGCTAAATATATACCCGTTAAGGAAGATATTTCGTAACGCCGAAACGGCTTACCTGCAAAATCACAAGGAGATAAAATCCTGGGAAACCGTTAATCGATTATCTACTAAAGGGAAATAAGTATTAAAATATATATAGGTATACGTTTATAAGTTTGAGAAGTATAATTGGCTTTAAAAATGTAAGGCCCGTCTCGTCGTACGAAATAATTAACAGTTTAAAAACGCATATAACGATATATACGTATTTACATTTGCTAAAAGGTCGTTTTGAGCTTTAATCGCTATTACGGCTAGGTTTAACCGAAAGCTTAAGCAATATAACCCTATAAACGCTTTCGTTAATGCGAACTTAACTTATAAAATATACATAAAAACGCCCCCAAGATACCTATAACGTAGTAAGATATTCCTAATTAAAAAGGTATTATGCGGATTAAAAGAATTACTTTTACTTTGGTAAAAGGATTTTACCAGCATATTTAAGGATTTAAGACTTAACCCCGTTCCTTACGAATTATGTTATTTCCTTCGTTAAAAGGTGCTTTTATTCTTTTACGTCGACGACATAATCATTACATATAGCAAAAAGCATTAAAACCTTGCCAATTAGTTAATCTAATGAATACAGGAACGATATGCGCTTATAAATGGTAAGGATTTATAATAATTCCTTAGGATCGAAATAATTAAAAATAAACTTAATAGGAAAATCTGGCTATTTTAATTTAACTTTATAAATAAACTAGCTAACTTAATTCTTAAAGAAAGTTTAAATAACCTCTTAAAGATGCTAATGGTAAACGTTAAGTTATTACCAAATCCTGATTTAATTTATTTAGGTTTAATTAATAAATTCTAAAAGAAAATCGATTTCATTATATAT
Source organism: Monosporascus ibericus (assembly GCA_004154915.1). Taxonomy (NCBI): domain Eukaryota; kingdom Fungi; phylum Ascomycota; class Sordariomycetes; order Xylariales; genus Monosporascus; species Monosporascus ibericus. The sequence continues at coordinate 49,944 of QJNU01000364.1, forward strand.
ATTATAATTAATACGTAACCTAATAACATCTCACACCACCTCGCGGTACATACCACCTTGCGGTACACCTTTTCCAACGTTGTAATTATTTAATTTTAATTACTTATTTCTTAATAACTATAATATAGAACGATTTATAAAAAAAGCAAAAATAAACCTAGCCGTTTAGGCTAAAGAGAAAAATCCGAAACTTAATTATAAAAAGCTTAGTTTTATTTATAACGTCCCATTTATTACCTTAAGGTCGCGAATTAACGGCAGACGCGTCCGAACCGATATTATTCCCAGTTTGCGAAATTTAATTCCGACCAAAAAAAATCGCTTATCAATTAAATCCTTAACCTAAATACGTAAACGTTTCTTATCCGGCTTCAACACGTTAAAAATATGGCAAATTTGTTACTTACCTAACGTATTACGAAACGCGTTAAGGTTAATTAGACGTCGAGATTTATACGATAATAAAATAAACTTAAAATGCGTTTAAATCGAAAAATTAATTTTTAAAAAGTATTATACGAAGTTTTAAAAGTATTTCGTAAATAATTCAAGTTTATTCGGGTTATAATCGTAAAATATAATATTATAAAAAATATTTATAATTTTGACAAAACGAACTTTTTAATAAAACTTTTAATAATTTACGGTATAGTAATTATAAATACCGAAAAACGTAAAAAACTTAAATAAACGTAATAAAATAATCGGAAATAAGTTATGATTATATAAGTGATTAATTTACAAAGTTAGATTATACCGTTATTTATTATTCTAACCGGAAAAAGCTATTTTAATTTTTAATCTCGTAATAATTTATTATTAATTAATTAAGAAGTTGGTATTAATTATAATAATTAAATAACGAACGAATTAAATTTAAAATAAATTTAATTTTTTAATAAATATATTCGGATACGTATAAAAAAACGAAATATTCTTTTATCTTTAACGGTTACGGAAGTTATTATTTAATAAAAGTTGAAAAGTATTACGTAAATAGCGATATTATTATTTTTTGATATATTTCTTTAATTTTTCTTAGCGGTTTTAACTTTTTAACGTATCTTATTTTTCCGTTTTAAAACGTATTTATTTATTTTATATCGAAAATTTAATATAACGTTATTATATTTATATTATAAAAAAAGATTTCCTTACCGGCTTTTACGACGCGTTTAAAGTTATTATAACGTCCGATAATATTAAAACTGGATTTATAAAAGTTAAACTTATTTTATTTAATCTTATTACAGTTTTTTCCGAATTAAAGATTTTTCCAGGTGTATTTACGCCGACCGTCTTACCCCTTACTTCCACAGGTTCTATTTTTTCCCTTTTTGCGAAAACCGTTAAAAATATTTAAAAAATAACAAAGTAAGGACATTATTTGCAAAAAGAAATTAGAAATTATTAGGGCAGCTCGCCGACAAAAATGCTGAAATCGATTAATCTTTTAACTAAAAGTAATTTATTATTTTTGCATAAAATTATATTTTTTCGGGAAAAAATTACTTAATTACGCGAAACGAATTATTTTTTTAACAAATGTTAAAAAATTAAAAATAAACGTTTTTTTTTTTAAAAAAAAACACTTATTATATAAAAAGACTAAATCCTTTTGGCTAAAAGAAAAGGGGGATAATAAAATATCCCAATTAATAATGGTTAAAGGTAATCGTCGTAAAAAGGTTAAAACGAAAGAACGGAAATATGGCGTTTATAGCAAGGCCGGATACAATGCGCGTACTTATAAAGAAGCTGTAAATACCTTTAATGAAGAAAAATCTCATTAGTTTAAATTGATTTATGGATTTATAGTTGCTTTATTTGATTTCGTTCCTGCGAGGTGCCAAAAAGTGTACCGCGAGGTGGTATGTACCGCGAGGTGGTGTGAGACGTTATATTTTTTGCAATATTCCGACTCGTAAGATTTAACCAAAACCGTAACAACGTATATTATAACGTTGTTAACAAAGTTATATTATATCTAATCGGTATTAAAACGTTAACGTTACAGTTCGGTGGCAAGGATTCGATAAATATTTAAAGTAACGTTTTCTTTGCGGATAATATAATCGATCGAAAAAATTCTTAAGCTTATATAATAAGGTTTTTCGGAAAAGTAATAAAATAACGGGCGAATAAACAAAATATAGTAATTATTTTTATAACCGAAACGCAATTATTATTACTTACGTAAATTGTTAAAAAAACTTTATTTAGTTTTCGATTAATCAAAAAATTAAAAGTCGGTTTCGATAAAGAACCGTTAAATATATGGTACAATAATTAATAGATTATATGGTTAGTTAACGCCGACTTTGCACTTTTATAAATAAAGCTACGGTACGTAAATATACATAATTATTAGTTACGAAAGGTTGCAAAAAGGGACCTGATTAAAGTGGATTATACGCTTATAGGCAACATGCTGGTTAATAAATTAATTAAAGCCCTGTTACGAAAAGCCTTTAAGAACTTTAAAAAGTAATTAGGATTAATAAATATTACAAAAGCCTTAAACCAGCGGAAGAAAATTTTAAAGGTTATTTTAGACGAGGAATTAGCTAATCAGAAGGATTTAATCGCCGGAGGAAAGGTAAAATGGACAACTGTGGCTCTAGGAAATGATGAAGTGTAACGATCAACGCCGTGAAGATTTCAAGGCGTTGAAGGGGTATATCAGCTAGCTGGGGGGTGCGTAGCGCACCCCATATACGGAAAGGTCACCTACCGATCGGCCTATACATGTTCCGTGGCTAAGCTACTTAACGCTGTACGCGTGCAACAGCACACGTATCTAGCCTAATACAACAACACAACTGATGTCCCCTATATCTGACAGCAACTGCAACTGCTTAATACTTACTTACTTTTCTTTAACATATGTTAGGTATATATCGTACCTTTTTTTTTTACAGTTATAGCCGGAATTATTAATATGTTAACTGTAATTTAGTAAATATTATACAGATATTAACTTACAAACGGTACGACCGGGATTGGCCGTAATATAAACTTAATACGTTATAACATAATGAATAATTACTGAATAAATGTTTGTTAATAGCATAGTATTTGCTTATAGGTAGGTATCTAATTATAGTTAGGATTAGAGATCGGGCCTAAAATTAATAAATAATTATTTAGCAATTATATTGCATATATTATGTAATTACCATGATAATAATTAAACCCGGATGGGTTAATTACGACGGTTACCTATTCGTTAACGTAATTCTTGCGGCGGGTTATTATTATGTAAATGCTTAGTCGTTATCCGTAATAAGTAATATTTTTAATATTTTGTTAGTAAATATCTAATTAATACTTAATAATTATAGCGTTTTAGTTACGAATTTAAGTAAACTTTCGAAATGACCTATACGTATCGTTAGCAAATGTGTGATAAAGGAAGGATTATTTTATAGCATTTACCCTATATTTGCGTACTTACGTATTTGTTAATTATTAAAATGCATAAATGAAAAGGAAGCAAAAACGGATAAGGAAAGGCGTATTTACTTACGAATTATTTAGTAGTTGCACGTTTTTTGGCGTACAAACTATTACTTTTTTGTTACCTAGGTATTACCATTTATTTCCTCTTTACCCTGCATTTTTTTATTATGTTTTTTAATATTTGAAATTGCTATGTAGTTACTTAACAAATGCCTAAAGATCTACTTACTTTTTTCGCTTGCAACTTTAATACGTTATATAGCGACACTAATTACTCGATATTATTGCTATTAATAATTATTTAAAATTTATCATATATATTTTAGCATTTAAGCAGTTATTGCTAGGTTGTTTTTACTCCCTCTTTAGTTTTTCCGAAGCTTGGGCCGGCTCATTTAAATCAAGAAATGGCTGAGCTCCCCCGGAGCTTTTCTCTACTCCCTCCGCGCTGGAACCCGCTTATCAATCCAGTCTTTTGGTGCAGTGGCTACGCAACAACTGGACTGCCGTTATGCTGAAAAATGGGCGTATCGTCGAAACGATTTGTGAATTGCTTAACTATATGAAGCATTACTTTACTGTATTTCTGTACAATAATACTTTTTTAGCCCTTAGGCCATATATAATAAGACCCTTTATAACGCTTTCGAAGGTAACTCTAAAATATTTACCCGTAAAAATTTGTTATACGAAGGTATTTAAAAGCAAATAAGTTTTCGAACTTATGATAGGTTATCTATTAACGGTAGCAGGGTTAGGTTATTACGTAACATTCGTCAAACAATATGAAACGTCGTTTTAATATATCCTTTCGCGCAGGCCAAGCTTAAAGTTATTTTTTATATAATTCGGCCTTATATACCTCATTTTTAACGCTTAAAGGAAGCTTCTTTTGGCCCTTAACCTTACGGTAAAACCCGATTTCCGTTAAGATACGATAAATAACATCCTCCTTATATAAATCAAGCCTTAGAATTAGGTACCGAAGGTTACTCCATAAAAGCTTCTGATAAGGCCAATATTTAAGGAACGAAATAAGTTCCTGCGTCTTTAACGGCGAGAGGATTTTCCATGGGTATTTAGGACCTTTACGTTAAGGCGTTAGCGGAATTGTAAGGATTAACTGGATCTGCTGGGTAATGGTATTGGTCATCCCGGCGAGCTTCAAGTACGTTAGGTCTAAGAAATGCTTTTTAATACCTGTATTTTATATTTATCGTCTTTCGTAAGGTTTTTATAAGGACCTCGTACAGCTTTTGGGCTATTCTTAATATTAAGATTACGTTTGGTAAAGAGTTTTCGAAGAAGCGGGCCCAGGATTCGAGGTTATTATTAACGTTATTAAAGGCGTTCGGTAATTTTAAGTAGCGGCGAAGAAATTAAAAAGCGTTATTTTTTGATATATTTAAGCTGGGCTTTAATATTTATTAAAACAACGCGTATATACACTGATACGCCAAAAGAATCCGTAGGCTAATGGACTTCCCCACCTTTAACACCACCACATATCCCTGCCCTTCTTCATTCAGCCTCTAATAACTTTGCAGCTATAACATGAATTTAGACAAGACTGGTTACATTTTGACCGTTAATCGTGAACCTTTTCAGGAGTTCTTTCCGGAAGCTCGTGCCTTTATGATTGGCGCTGTTATGGCGAGTATAAGCAAGAACCGGGTGGCCAAAGAGGTAAACATTACTTGCGAACGAGTCGCAAAATACCTTTAACGCTTTATAACTTACAGAACGGTATATAACTTGCCTCGTTCAGGGCGGCCGCGTACAGCCGGGGGTCGTTTAGCCTCATATTTGTATTAGCTAAGTTGTCGATACCCCCGGGATACGTACCGCGATCTTTAAAAAAAGACGGCTTCGAACTTGAACCGTACAATAATAAGGCGCTTTTTCCGTACGCTTACGATAAGGACATAACGGGTGGCGAAAAGAATCAAGTTCAGCGCTCAGGACATTTATAAAAGGTTAAATTTCGTTATAAGAACCTTTAAACGGAACAACTTACGTAACTTTTTGTTAACTTTATTTTTCGGCGAATATACAATATAAAACGTTCCCGGGCGTCCCGGATAATAGGTCCTTCGTTTTACGTTAGAATGTTACCGGAAAGATTTTATTAATCCCTAAAGCTATAGGAAACCCCGAGTATTTATTATGGTCTGGGGAATAATATAGTAACGTAATAGCAGAGGCGGTTTTTTTTTCTTTCGTTTTTTGCGAAGGAAATCCGGATTCGGCTGGAAACGGGATAACCTTTTGGCGTTATTATAAAACCTTAAAAAAAGGTTTGCTGCCGTTATATAAAGCTGGCCATCCCTTTATGCAAAATAGCGTTTTAATTTATCGAGGTAATACCGTTAAGGACTTTTTTAAGAGCTATGGGATTTAAGTGATCGAATCGCCGCCGTATTCGCCCGATTTAAACATAATCGAACATATTTGGCACGCTTTAAAGGATAAGATTTACGAAATTCAGCCCAAATTTAGCTATTTACTTAATAATAAAAAAACCGCTAACGCGCGTTTAAAGTAATTTAAAACGCGTAATTCTAAATAGATTTCGGCCTTATAACTAAGCTTATTAAGTTACTTTCTGACAAATCAAAACCCATACGTTTGGCTTATAGGCAATATATACGGTTTTAATCGCTTGATTTAAAGCTTTTTAATGATATATAGCATTTATTAATTAATCTTAAATTGGTAAAGATATTTATAAATGAAGTTATACGGTGTGTCTGGGAGCGGAGTGGATTAGTGGGGGCGTCCGGATTTTTTTGGCGCATTAGTGGAGCTTTAACTGCGTTAAAGTCGCGTTAGTTATCGTTAATAGTAAGGTGGTGACGCATACGATAATTGTTCTTGTTAATATATGTTGCCCTGATGTTGTTTCCCATATAAATTGTATGGGAAGATACATCCTAGCTGTATTTAGAAAATAGTAGGCGGGTGGAGGTAACTGTCAGCTAGCTGAGGGTGCGTAGCGCACCCCATATACGGAAAGGTCACCTATTGATCGGCCCATATGTGTTCCGGAGCTAAGCTACTTAAAGTTATAGGAGTGCAACAGCGCCTACAACTGACCCAATACAACAATAAAACTGATATCCTTTATATCTAATAATTAAAAGTCTTAATTTGCCAGTATACCTTAATATTAACTAATTAGCTCTTGCTAAGATAATATAAGCTATATATTAATATTAATTCTTAACATTCTGTAAAAGAATAATATCGTTTCCGATATAATTAACGTTTTTAATTATTTATAAAGGATTAAAGGATTAAAATAGTTTTAAAAACGAATTTTAATTAAGAGATTTCGTATTTAATATCTAGGATTATATCGACCTTAATTAAGACCATAATTGGCTTAACAGATTAATAAAATTTAAAATATTTAAATATTTAAAAATTTAATTTTACGTTTATAAAAAGTTAATACTTAATTAACCGGAATATCCGGATTAATATTATCCTTTACGATAATTATAGGAATTATATTAACGTTAGTTACATTATTAATTAAAAAAGTTAATTATAATAATTACTTAAAATCCGCCTTGAAAATAATAATTAAAGGTAAATAAGTATATAACTTAAATTTAACGGCGTATATTTACGAAGATCGGAAATACGAAAACTTCTGTAAAGATATTAACGAATTAACGAAATAAATCCTAAACGTTATTTTCCTGGTAATTAAAGGAATAAACCTTTTTCCGAGATAAGATTTAAAAGGTAATACGCTAACTAAGCGAAATCTGGGAAGGTATACGATAACAAACTTTTGATTAATACTTAACGAAAGTACCGCAAAAGTTTAAAGAAAGCTTTAAAGTCGGTTAAAAAGTTAAACAAATAAGTTATAAAATAAAAGGAAATTATGACTTATAGAGAATAATATAATATTTTAAAAACGAATATAATAATTATATAAGTAAATGATTTATATATCGTAATAACCTTTATTATCGTGTTATAAATAATATCCTTTTAAATATTAAAAAAGAATTATAAAAAGTACGTTTATTTTTTAAAAAGTAATAGCTGACCTTTTAAACTATTCAAATATAATTATTTAGCAACCGTTAATATTAAAAGAATGTTAAAGTAACGCTTTTAACATTCTATAAAGTCCTTAAAAATATTACGGATTTATCTAATCCAAATAATCTTAATTTAAAAAAAATCCATTTAATAAATAGTTATTAAAAGGGAAAGACTTTAAAAAAGGTTTTAAAAAGGGTAATTATAAAGGTTTTTAAGTAAACCGGAATGCTAATAAGTAAGAACGTAACGAATTAAAAATATAAGGTATCCGTTATGAGGTATACCTAAGCCTAAATTATATATTTCCTTAATGTTATTACGTATTCCTTAATAAAGTTTTAAAAGGCTTAAAATAAAAAGAATAATTTTGAGTTTAATTAAAAAACGAACTGGTTTTAGTTAATTTTTAAATGAGAAAGTTAACCGTTTATCGAAAACTATAAAAAAGTTAATTATAAATAAACTAATTTTTAAAGGAAATAAAATAAATGTTGACGTATTTTTTTAATTATTAATTAACGTAATATTATAAACGTTTCGTTTAACTCTTTAAGAAATTCGTTGATTTTAAATTTAAGATGAATTATTTACATATTTAATTTAATTAATAAATGTTTAAATTTTAAAGCGATTATTTAAGTTAACGGAATATACGTTAATAATAATTTCGTTTCGATTAAAAAATACGGGAAGGTCGACGTATTACTTTAAAATCTTAACGGCATAAAAACGTTAAGGTTATATAACGTTATTTATTACGAGAAATTCGCCTATAACTTAATATCCCTTAAATAATTGTAGAAGAGAAAATATTAATAAAGTATTTAAAAATTTAATAATGTTAACGTCTTATACCACCTCGCGGTACATACCACCTCGCGGTACACTTTCTGGCACCTCGCAAGAACGAAATCAAATGAAGCAACTATAACGCCATAAATCAACTTAAATTAGTCGGATTCTTTTTTATTAAATGTATTTATGGTTTTTTTATAAGTGCGCGTATTATATCCGGGCTTGCCGTAAATGCTATACTTTCGTTTTTTCGTTTTAATTTTCTTACGACGATTATTTTTAACCACTATTAAGTGGAATTTTTTACCACCCTTTTTTTTCTTAGCCAAAAAATTTGTTTCTTTTATATAATAAGTATTCCTTTTTTTTAAAAAAAAATTGTTTATTTTTAATCCTTTGGCGTTTGTTAAAGAAATGGTTCGTTTTACGTAATTAGGTTGTTTTTTTCTAAAAAAGTGCAATTTTCTGCAAAAGTAATAGGTTACTTTTGGTTAAAAGATTAACCGATTTAACCATTTTTGTTAGCGAGCTGCCTTAATAATTTCTGAATTTTTTTGGAAGTAACGTCCTTATTTTATTATTTCTTAAATATTTTTAAAGGTTTTTACGAAAAGGGAAAAAATAGAACCGGCGGAAATAAACGGCGAAACGGTCGGCGTAGGTATAACTGGAAAGATTTCTAATTCGGAAAAAACGGTATTAAAATTAAATAAAATAAGCTGAATTTTTATAAATCCAGTTTTAATATTATTAAACGTTCTGGTAACTTTAAATACGTTATAAAAGCTGGTAAAGAAATCTTTTTTTATAATATAAATATGGTAATATTATATTAAATTTTCGATACAAAGTTAGTAAACGTATTTTAAAACGGAAAAGTAAAATATGTTAAAAAGTTAAAACCGATAAAATAAATGAAAAGGTATATAAAAAAATAATAATAGCGTTATTTACATAATACTTTTCGAATTTTATTAAATAATAACGTTTATACTTATTAAGAATAAAAAAACGGTTCGTTTTTTTCGTACGCGTCCGAATATATTTATTAAAATATTAAATTTATTTCAAACTTAATTCGTTTATTATTTAATTATTATAATTAATATAAACCTTTTAATCGGCTGGTAATAAATTATCGTAATATTAGAACTAAAGTAAATTCTTTTTGTTAAAATAATAAATAACGTTATAACCTAATTTTATAAATTAATAACTTATATAATTACAATTTATTTCCAATTATTTAATTACGTTTATTTAAATATTTTACGTTTTTTGGTATTTATAATTATTATACCGTAAATTAATAAAGGTTTTATTAAAAGATTTATTTTATCGAAATTATAAATATCTTTTTTTATAATACCGTATTTTATGATTATAACCCGAATAAATTTAAATTATTTTCAAAATACTTTTAGATTTTTGTATAATACCTTTTAATAATTAACTTTTCGATTTAAACGTATTTTAAATTTATTTTGCCGTCGTATAAATCTTGATACTTAATTAACTTTAACGCGTTTCGTAATACGTTAAATAAATAACAAATTCGCCATATTTTTAACGTATTAAAGCCGGATAAAAAACGTTTACGTATTTAAATTAAGGATTTGGTCGATAATCGATTTTTCTTCAGTCGGAATTAGATTTCGCAAATTGGGAATAATATCGGTTCGGACGTATTTACCGTTAATTCGCGATCTTAAGGTAATAAATGGGACGTTATAAATAAAACTAAACCTTTTATAACTGAGTTTCGGGTTTTTCTTTTTAGCCTTAACGGCTAGGTTTATTCTCGCTTTTTTTATAAGTCGTTCTATATCATATTTATTAAGAAATAAATAATTGAAGTTATATAATTAAAACGTTGGAAAAAGTGTACCGCGAGGTGGTATGTACCGCGAGGTGGTGTAAGACGTTACTCGAAATAAATATAATTAAGTAGTTATTAAGTTAACAAACAAATTTAATTAATTCGTTATGAAAGATATTCATATAGTTATAATTTTAATAACTTTAATTATTTATAAGCGAAATATTAATTTATAAATAACGAAATTGTTTTAAATTAATAATACCTTTATAAAATACCTGCGAGTAAGATATTTAAGGCTTAAAATAATCGCTTAATTATAGTTTTATATAAAGAATATCCGCTTAAAAAGCTTATTTATAATTAAATATACAGTATACATTAAAATAAAAATAAAAGAATTAATTTGCCTCGAACTTAAGGGAAAAAAGTGCCGGTTAAAATAAAGAATTATTGTTAACTTTATTAACTTTAACAAAAAACTTTAAAAGGTATAAATACGTTATGTTGATAATAAATAAATATTTAAGTTAACGTCCCACACGTATAAGCAAGGGACACGTATAAACGAGGCACTTTTTGGCGTTCCGTAACAACAAATTCAAATAACACAACCATAACATATTAAATCAATTCAAATTAATCGGATTCTTCGTCGCTAGACGTATCTACAGTTTTTTTATAAGTACGCGCATTATATCCGGGCTTGCCGTAAACGCCATATTTCCGTTCCTTCGTTTCAACCCTTTTACGACGACTACCTTCAGCCGTTATTGGCTATAATTTTTTACTACCCCTTTCTTTTTCGGCTAAAAGAACTTATCCTTTTTATATAATAAGTATTTTTCCTTCTTAAAAACGTTTGTTTTTAATTTTCCGACGTTTATTAAGAAAATAATTAGTTTCGCGTAATTTGGTTATTTTTTCTTTAAAAAAAACGTTTTCGTGCAAAAGTATTAAGTTATTTTTTGTTAAAAGATTAACCGATTTAACCAATTTTGTCGGCGAGCTTCCCTGGTAATTCCTAATCTTTTTCTACAAATAACGCCCCCGTCTTTTTATTTCTTGGATATTTCGAAGGGTTTTCGCGGGAAGGGAACGTATGGAACCGAAAAAAGTAAGCGGGGAGACGGTCGGCATAAGTACAGCTAAAAGAATTTCTAATTCGGAAAAAACGTTATTAAGATCGAATGGAATAAGCCCAGCTTTTGTAAATCCAGCTTTAATATTATCGGACGTTATGGCAGCTTTAAACGCGTTGTAGAAACCGGCGAAAAAATCTTCTTTCGTAATATAAGTATGGTAACGTCGTATTAAACTTTCGATATAAAGTAAATAAGCGCGTTTTAAAACGGAAAAGCAAAATACGTTAAAAAATTAAAGCCGATAGGAAAAATAAGAAAATATGCAAAACGTAATAATGTCGTTATTCGCGCAGTATTTTTCGAATTCCATCGAATAATAGTTTTCGTGGCCGTCGAGGATAAAAAAGCGTTTCGTTCTTTTCGTACGCGTTTAAGTATATTTATCGAAATACTGGATTTATTTTAAACCTAATTCGTTCGTTATTTAGTTATTATAATTAGTTTTAACCTTTTAATTAAATAATAATAAGTTATCGCGATATTAGGAACCAAAATAAGTTTTCCTTATTAAAATAATAAATAACGATATAACCCAACTTTACGAATTAATAACTTGTATAATTATAACTTATTCCCGATTATTTTATTACGTTTATTTAAGTTTTTTACGTTTTTCGGCATTTATAATTATTATACCGCATATTATCAAAAGTTTTATTAAAAAGCCCGTTTCGTCGAAGTTATAAATATCCTTTTTTGCAATACCGTATTTTGCGATTATAGCCCGAATAAGCTTAAATTATTTGCGAAATATTTCTGGATTTTCGCATAATATCCTTTAATAATCGATTTTCCGATTTAAACGCGTTTTAAGTTTTTTTTGCCGTCGAACAAAACTCGACGCCCAGTTAATTCCGACGCGTTTTGCGACGCGTTAAGTTAGCAGTATATTAGCCATATCTTTAACGTATTAAAGCCGGACAGGAAACGCTTGCGTATCTAAATCGAGGATTCGGTTAATAATCGATTTTTTTTCGGTCGGCGTTAATTTCTGCAAAGGAGCGATAATATCGGCTCGGGCGCGTTTACCGTTAAAACGGTATAACAAGGTAAAATATAGAACTTCATAAATAAAATTAAGTTTTTTGTAATTAAGTTTTGGGTCTCTTTTTTTAGCCTAAAAGGTTAGGTTTATTTTCGCTTCTTTTATAAGGCGTTCCATAATGTTGGTATTAAGAAATGGACGATTGAAGATAGGTAGTTGGAATGGCTGAAAAAGTGCCTCGCTTATACGTGTCCCTCGTTCATACGTGTGAGACGTTATATTTAAAATATATACCTTAAAAATGAAAACCAGAATATTCTAATTATTACGTTTTAACCTTTTTTAAGGGGTTTAAAAATTAAAATAACTGTTTTTATAAGTAATTAACTACGATAATAAGATTTTAAAAAGATTTTAATTTCGAAATATATTATAATCCTTTCCTTTTAAGATTAAACTTAAGCTTTTAATACTATATATATAAACGTAAAACGGCAGTATAAAACTTTTAAAAAGTATAATTAAAAAAAGTAATTATAATGCGTAACGTAATTAGATTATTTACGTTCTTGATTATATATATCTTTAAAATAGTCATTTATTTATATAACCGGACCTTAAAATACGGTTTTGTTCATACTCACCGTATAAAATCTATTATATTTACTTAATATATAAAGATAACCGTATAATAAATAATCGAAAGCCTTAATAGGCTTATTTCAGAACTTATGGTTATATAATTTATGTTATAACGACCGTAATTATAAAGAAAAAAACTATAAAAACTTTAAAACTTAAATTTTCAAATATAAAAGAACTTGTGGTCGGTTATAAACTTACGAATATTTCCGAGATTTGAAATTTAATAATTAATAAAATTATCGTTATTCGAAACGTATAATTTAATAAACGAATAACCTTTTTCGGTAATTTTAAAGACTTTAAAATTAACTTATTATATAATACCGAAAACGGATTATGTAACTTGCTTATATAATTATAAATATTTAATTAAGTTATTAATTAATTAATATATTTATAGAAAAATAAAAACTTTAATAAAATATAATTACCAATTAAATTAAAAGGTTTGTTTTGAAATAATATTAACGTAATTACAGTACGGATTAAAAAGAATAAGTTTATTTATATAAGTTTAATTATTCTTATATAACCGTTATATTTAAACCATTATTAACCTTTAAACGTTTATTATTATTAACGTTTATTCCGCCGATAAAAAGAATAACGGTAGTTTTTAATTTCTATGACGTTATTTAACTGAAAGTAATAATAAAAAAAGGATAATATTTTTTAAATTCAAAGTTATAACTTTTTATGCGTTTTATATCGAAAAATAATTATTAATATAATTAAAAGTTTAAAAGGTTACATTTAACGTAAAATAAATAACTTATTTTATAAATACGATTAATACTTAGCCGGTAAATTACGGAAATTTAAAGCGAATTAAAGGCCGAAATACACGTTATTTTAATCGAAAAGGTTTTAAAATATTAATGCTTTATATAAGGGTATTACTTAAATTCAAAAACCGGGTATACTGGCGAGATTTACCGTTATTATCGTAAGGTTATAAAACGTTAAATATTTACCCTTTAAGGAAAAAATTCCGTAAAACCGAAAAGGTTTATTTATAAAATTATAAACAAATAAGATTTTAAAGAGTTATTTATTAATTCTTTATTAAAAGAAATAAGTCTTAAAATGTATATAAATATATATTTACAAATTCGATAAATATAAAGCTTATTTCGCTATACGAAATAATTAATAATTTAAAAACGTATATAATAATATATTCATATTTATATTTATTTAAAGGTCGTTTTAAGTTTTAATTATTCTTATGGTTAGATTTATTGTAAAACTTAAATAATGAAATATTATAAACGTTTTCGTAAATAGGAATTTATTTTACGAAATATGTATAACAACGCTTATAAAATATGTATAACGTCATAAAATATTTTAATTAAAAACAGTATTATATAGATTAATAGAATTCCTTTTATTGTAATAAAAAGGTTTTATTAACATACTTAACGATATAAAGTTTAATCCCGTTTCTTATAAATTTTATTATTTATTTCGTTAAAAAATAACGTCCCACACCTATAAACGGGACACACCTATAAGCGGGACACTTCTTTTAGCTATTTTAATAACATATCTTTAATTGCCCATTTCTTAACAACCACAATATGGAACGCATTACAAAAAAAGCGAGAATAAACCTAGCCGTTTAGGTTAAAAAACGAAACCCGAAACTTAGTTATAAAAAGCTTAATTTTATTTATAAAATTCCCCCTTTTACTTTAAAAGTACGCGTTAATGATAAATACGCCCGAACCGATATTATTCCTTTTTTGCAAAGATTGACGCCGGCCGAAAAAAAATCGATTATCGAACGAATCCTTAACTTAGATACGCGAACGTTTTTTATCCGGCTTTAGTACGTTAAAGATATAGCTAATATTTTGCTTACCTAACGCGTTACGGAACGCGTCGGAATTAACTGGGCGTCGAAATTTATTAAACGGCAAAAAAAACTTTAAATACGTTTAAATCGGAAAATCGATTATTAACGGGTTTTATCCGAAAATCCAGAAACGTTTCGCAAATGGTTCGAGCTTATTCGGGCTATAATCGCGAAATACGGCATCGCAAAAAAGAATATTTATAACTTCGACGAAACTGGATTTTTGATGGAGCTTTTTATGGTAACGGGTATAGTAATTATTAATACCGAAAGACGTAAAAAACCTAAATAAGCGTAATAAAAAAATAAAAAATAAATTATAATTATTTAAGTTCTTAATTTTTAAGGTTAGGTTATGCCGTTATTTTTTATTATAACGGGAAAAAATTATCTTAAATCCTAATACCGTAATAACCTATTATTAATAACGTACCACACCAGCTCCCCGCTCACACCAGCTCGCCGCTCGTTTTTTAACACTTCACGATAACAAACTCAAATAAATCAACCATAATACATCAAATCAATTAAAATCAATCGGATTCTTTATCGCTAAACGTTTTTACAATTTCCTAATAAATGCGCGTATTATGTCCAGGCTTGCCGTAAACGCGACATCGCCGTTCCCTCGTCTCAACCCTTTTGCGACGACCACCTTTAACCGTTATTAGCCACATTTTTTTACCACCTTTTTTCTTTCGGTTAAAAGAGCTTATTTTTTTTATATAATAAATGTTCTTTCTTTTTAAAAACGTTTATTTTTGGTCTTCCGACGCTTGCTTAAAATATGGTTCGTTTCGCGCAATTAGGCGGTTTCTTTTCGAAAAAAAGTAACTTCGTGCAAAAGTAATAAGTTATTTTTCATTAAAAGATTAACCGATTCCACCATTTTTGTCGGCGAACTACCCTAATAATTTCTAATCCTTTTTTGCAAATAACGTCCTTACTTAATTATTTTATGGATATTTTTAAGGGTTTTCGCGGGAAAAGAAAAATTAGAACCGGCGGAGGTAAACGGCGAGACCGTCGGTATAAATATAACCGGAAAAACTTCCAATTCGGAAAAGACGTTATTAAAATCGAATAAAATAAGTCCAGTTTTTACAAATCCGGATTTAATATTATCGGATGTTATGGCAGCTTTAAACGTATCGTAAAAACCGGCGAGGAAATCTTTTTTCGCGATATAAATATGGTAACGTCGTATTAAACTTTCGATATAAAGTAAATAAGCGCTTTTTAAAACGGAAAAACAGAAAACGTCGAAAAGTTAAAACCGATAAAAGGAATACGCGGGCATATAAAGCGTAATAATGCCATTATTTGCATAGTATTTTTCGAATTCGATTAAATAATAACTTTCGTAGCCGTCGAGGATAAGGAAACGTTTGGTTTTTTTCGTACGCGTTTGTATATGCTTATTAAAATATTAAATCCATTTTAAACTTAATTTATTTATTATTTAATTATTAAAACTAATACCGACTTTTTAATCTGTTGGCAATAAGTTATTACGATATTAAAAACCAAGGTAAGTTTTTCCCGCTAAAATAATAAATAGCGCTATAATCCAACTTTACGAATTAATAGTTTATATAATTATAACCTATTCCTGATTGCCTTATTACGTTTATTTAGGTTTTTTACGTTTTTCAGTACTTATAATTATTATGCCCGATACCATAAAAAACTTTATTAAAAAGCCCGTTTCGTCGAAATTATAAATATCCTTTTTTGCGATGCCGTATTTTACGATTATAGCCCGAACGAGTTCGAACTATTTACGAAATACCTCTGGATCTTTGCATAATACTTTTTAATAATCGATCTTCCGATTTAAACGCGTTTAAAGCTTTTTTTGCCGTTTAACAAATCTCGACGCCTAATTAACCCCGACGCGTTTTATAACGCGCTAGGCGAATAATAAATTCGCCATATTTTTAACATGCTGAAGCCGGACAGGAAACGCTCGCGTATCTAAGTTGAAGATACGGTTAATAATCGCTTTTTCTTCGGTTGGCGTCAATTTTCGTAAATTAGGGATAATATCGGCTCGGGAAGCTATACCGTTATATCGGTTTCTTAAGGTAGATTCGGAAACGTTATATATCGCATAAAGACGTTTATAACTAAGTTTCGGGTTCCGATTTTTAGCTTAAACGGCTAGGTTCATTCTCGCTTTTTTTCTAAGCCGTTCCATGTTGTTGGTGTTGAAAAATGAATTATTAAAGCTATATGGTTAAAATGGTAAAAGAACGAGCGGCGAGCTGGTGTGAGCGGGGAGCTGGTGTGGTACGTTAGCCGATTAAAAAATCTTATTAAATAATAATAGCTAAATAATAAATAAATTAAGTTTAAAATAGATTTAATATTTTAATAAATATATTCGGATGCGTACGAAAGGTTCGAAACGTTTTTTTATATTTAACAGTTATAAAAGCTATTATTCGATAAAATTCGAAAAGTATTACGCGAATTACGATATTATTACGTTTTATATACCCGCGTATTTTTCGTATTAATTTTAACCATTTAATGTATTTTGTTTTTTTATTTTGAAACGCGCTTATTTGCGGTATATCGAAAATTTAATACGACGTTATTATATTTATATTACCAAAAAGGATTTTTTTGCCGGTTTTTATAACACGTTTAAAGCTACCATAACGTCCGATAATATCAAATCCGGCTTTGCAAAAGCTGGTTTTGTTTTATTCGATTTTAATAACGTTTTTTCCGAATTGGAGGTTTTTTTAATTATACTTACGCCGACCGTCTTTCTGTTAACTTTCGCCGGTTTTATTTTACCTTTTACGAAAATCCTTAAAAATATCCGTAAAGTAACAAAATAAGGACGATACTTATAAAGGAAAATTAAGAATTATTAAGGTAACTTATTAATAAAACTATTTAAGTCGGCTAATTTTATAATAAAAGGTTATATATTATTATTATATGAAGCCGCTTTTTTTCGGGAAAAAAACGTCCAATTACGCGAAACGAATTATGTTTTAAACAAGCGTTATAAGACCAAAAATAAACGTTTTTAAAAAGGGGGAACACTTACTATATAAAAGGGACAAACTTTTTTGGCCCAAAAAGAAGGGGGTGGTAAAAAAATGCAGCCAACAGTAGCTGGAGGGGGTCGTCGTAAAAGGGTTAAAACTAAGGAACGGAAGTGTGGCATCTGTGGCAAGCCTGGGCATAATGCGCGTACTTATATAGAAGTTGTAAATACGTCTAGCGAAAAAGAATCCGATTGATTTTTATCAATGCGATATATTGTTCTTGAGTTATTTCAATTTGTTGTTGCGAGGTGCCAAAAAGTGTCCCGCTCATAGGTGTGTCCCGTTCATAGGTGTGGGACGTTACTTTTATTTTTTTCCGTTAAATATATAATCGTTACATATAATAAAAAATATTAAGACTTTATTAACTGCTTAAATAAATAAACATAAATATAATATATTTTTACAAATAACGAAAATTTATAATAATTTCTTAAAATTAAAATAATTAAAAATAAATTTAATTAAAAGCGTAACTAATTTTAATTTACATTTATAAATACATTAAATAACTTATTATTTTTAAAAGGGTTTAAATAATTTTTAAAGGTATTAATAATAAACGTAAAGTTATTACGAAATTTTAATTTAACTTATTTAGGTTTAATTAATAAACATTTCAAAACTCGGTTTTATTTTATACGTTATAATAAATACGTAAATTGATATATCCTTTATAATATTATAATTTGTACCATTTATTTAAAGTTTTAATAATATATATTATAATGTTATTAATGAATTTATATTATGTTTAATCGGTATTAACACGTTACCGCTATAATTTAATAACGAAAACTCGATAAATCTTTACAGTAATATATTTTTAATAAATAATTTACTTAATTAAAGATTCTTTAAATTTATATTATCAAGTTATTCGAAACAATTATAAAATAATAAAGAAATAAATAAAATATAATAATTATATATATAATTAAAACGGAATTATTTTTTTATATAAATTATAAAAAGAACCTTATTTACTTTTTAATCAATTAAAGAATTAAAGGTTAATTAAAGAATTAAAAATTAATATAAATATAAAACCGTTAAATATATAATATAATAATTAATAAATAATATAAATAATTCATGTTAACGTTATCTTTTAATAAATAGAATTACGGTACGTAAATATATAAAATTATTAATTTCGAACAATAATAAAAGAGAACTAAATTAAAGTAAATTATATATTTACGGGTAATATGTTAATTGATAAATTAATTAAAACATTATTACGAAAACGTTTTAAATATCTTAAAAAGTAATTAAGATTAATAAATATTATAAAGGCCTTAAATTAACAAAGGAAAACTTTAAATATTATTTTAAATAAGAAATTAATTAATTAGAAAGATTTAATTACCGAAGGAAAGGTGGAATGGATAATTATAACTTTAAGAAATAATAAAATGCGGTAATTAACACCGTGAATGCTTTAAGGCGCTAAGGGGGTATGTCAGCTAGCTGGGGGTGCGTAACGCACCCCATATACGAAAAAGTCACCTATTAATCGGCCCATATGTGTTCCGGAGCTAAGCTACTTAAAGTTGTATGAGTGCAACAGCACCTGCAACTGACCCAATACAATAATACAACTGATGTCCCCTAGATCTGACAGTAACTAACTAAATACACCCCTGCGACCTGTACTTAGCTTTTCAATCACACACCTTTTTTTGTATGCGCTCTTTTATAACTCGCGTTAACCTTCGACAACAACTTAATAACAACGTGTTAAAACGTTTCCAATGAATAATTCGTTTAATATACAATATTTCGATTATTAAAGTGTTAATTAGTTTTAATTCGAAATCTAAACATAGACAACGCCTTATAGCTATATAAAAATATAACCTATTAGTTTATATAGCTAAGACTAACTTTATTAACAATAACCTAGTTATTATATTCGATATTAATATACGTACCATTAAAGGATATCGAGTTTAATATAAAGTTAATCAACGGTTTTTTATTAATAGAATAAAGTATTATTTTTAAAAAGATTTATAGCTATTTTCTTATGTATTTTACGTACGTATTTTATATTTTTCCGCGTTATTCTATTACGCGTTATTTCAATTAATTAACGTTAATTATATAAAGCTTTTTAAGAAAGCTCATTTATAAACCTGACTTACATTGTAATAAAATATTATAATTACTCGCCGATTATTACGATATATACGTAACTATTTCTATAATTTCGGAATACTTAAAAGTAATCGATTAAGGAAATACAGAGTTAAAAAATAAAATTATATCAGTAAATGCGGAATAAAGGGTATAATAGATTTAAACTATCGTAAAATACTTTTACAGAGAAACCGGACGTTAAGAAATATAATATTAACTGTTATTAAGGTTGAATTTTAAAAGTTATATTCTTTTCGTACCGTAATTTCTAAAACGAAACTGTTATTATAATATACTGCCGGCCATTATAATTAACAGGTTATTAAATAGTTTTACATAGTAAAAGTTTATTAAATATAGAGGTTTTATTTTATAATTAAAAAACAAGAGGTATCATCGTTAATAAAGTTATATTTTAAGTTATATTTCATATTAGTACTAAACAATATTGATTTTTAATATTCGCGCGAAATATATAAGATATGGAATAAAGCTAAGGTAAAATTATAATGTTTTCTTTTATATTTATTTAATTTTATCCTTATTAAAACGTTATTTAATAACCTGAAATTTTATAGCTGTTACGACCTTACCAAGCTTGACCTCTTTAAACGGTCGAAATTATAGGAAGGAAAAAACCCGATCAAGACTTAAGGGTCACGTAATCAGTTAGTAGTCGAACATAGTCGGTTCGACTATATTTGATTAATAATAATTAGAATAAGTATACGCGTTTATTTCCTTTATAGTTTAAATAAATTACCAGTTTTTAATATAACTTAGTTATTTAAATTACCTTTAATAACTTACTATTATTAAACATAATTATCGAATAGCGTATTATTTAATTTCTTATAATATTATTATTAATATAAATTGTATAACGTATTACACCAGCGAGTCGGACAGACCAGCGAGTCGGACACTTTTTGGCAGTCCGTGATAACAAATATAAATAAAATAACCACAACGTAATCAATTAATTTAAACTAATCAGTTTCGTCTTCGCTAGACGTATTTATAGCTTTTTTATAAGTACGCGTATTATGTCCGGGCTTGCCGTAAACATTATATTTCCGTTCCTTCGTTTTAACCCTTTTACGATAATTACCTTTAGCCGTTATTAGCTGGGATTTTTTACCATTCCTTTCTTTTTCGGCCAGAAAAGCTTATCCTTTTTGTATAATAAGTATTCCTCCTTTTTAAAGACGTTTATTTTTAATTTTGCGACGTTTATTAAAACGTGGTTAATTTTGCGTAATTAGGTAACCTTTTGTTTTAAAAAAGCAACTTTATACCAAAGTATTAATTAACTTTTAGCTAATAAATTAACCGATTTAACGATTTTTGTTAACGAATTACCTTAATAATTTTTAACCCTTTTTTATAAGTAACGTCCTTATTTCGTTATTTTACGGATATTTATCAAGGTTTTCGTAAGGGGCGAAAGATTAGAACCGGCGGAAATAAGCGGAGAAACTGTCGGTATAAGTATAATTAGAATTTCCAAATCGGAAAGGACGTTATTAAGATCGAATAGAATAAATCCGGCTTTTACAAATCCGGATTTAATATTATCGGATATTATGGCAGCTTTAAATACGTTATAAAAGTTAATAAGGAAATTTTCTTTCGTAATATAAGTATTGTAATATCGTATTAAATTTTCGATATATAACGAATAAACGCATTTTAAAATAAAAAAGCAGGATACGTTAAAAGGTTAAAGCCGATAAGAAAAATACGCGGGTATATAAAAAGTAATAATGCCGTTATTCGCGTAATATTTTTCGAATTTAATCGAATAATAACTTTCGGAACCGTCGAGGATAAAAAAACGTTTCGTTCTTTTTGTACGCGTTCGTATATACTTATCGAAATGCTAAATTTATTTTAAACTTAATTCGTTTATTATTTAATTATTAAAATTAATATTAACCTTTTAATCGGTTGGTAATAAATTATCGTAATATTAGGAACTAAGTTAAGTTTTTTCCGTTTATATAATAAATAAAAGTATAACTTAATTTTGCAAATTAATAATTTATATAATTATTATTTATTCCCGATTATTTTATTAAATTTACTTAAATCTTTTACGTTTTTTAATATTTATAATTACCATACCCGATATTATAAAAAGTCTTATTAAAAAACCCGTTTCGTTAAAGTTATAAATATCCTTTTTTACGATGCCGTATTTTGGAATTATAACCTAAATAAGGTTAAATTATTTCCGAAATATTTCTGGATTTTCGTATAATATTTTTTAATAATCGATTTTCCGATTTAAACGCGTTTGGAACTTTTTTGCCGTTTAACAAATCTCGATACCTAGTTAACCTTAACGCGTTTCGTAACGTATTAAGTTAATAATAAATTCGCTATATCTTTAACGTATTAAAACCGGATAAAAAGTATTTACGTATTTAGGTTAAGAATTCGGTTAATAATCGATTTTTTTTCGATAAACGTTAGTTTTCGTAAAATAAAGGAAATATCGGCTCGAAAAGATTTGCCGTTAAATTAATCTTTTAATGTAAATAAGATTATTTCGTATATAAAACCAAGGCGTTTAAAACTAAGTTTCGGGTCTTTTTTTCTTACCTGGACGGCTAAATTCATCCTAATTTCTTTTATAAGGCGTTGCATAATGTTGGTATTAAAAAATAGGCGTTTAAAGATAAGTAATTAGAATTATGCAAAAAGTGTCCGACTCGCTGGTATGTCCGACTCGCTGGTGTGGTACGTTAGTTAGGTTTAATAATTAATTAAACCAATTAGTCGTTAACGTCTTAAATAAGCTAATAGAGACAGACTAGCGAGCGGGACACTTCTTCTTTATTTATTTTAACTACCTATCTTTTATCGTTTATTATTTAATATTAACGTTATGGAACGTCTTATTAAAAAGCGAGAATAAACTTAATTATTTAAACTAAATAACGAAACCCGAAATTAAGTTATGAAAAGCTTTGTTTTATTTATAACGTTTTATATTTTATCTTAAAGTCGTAATTTAAAAGTAAATACGCTCGGATTGATAATATCCTTAATTTACGAAAATTAACGCCGACCGAAAAGAAATCCATTGTTAACCGTATCTTCGACCTAAATTCGCGAGCGTTTCTTATTCGATTTTAATATATTAAAAATATAGTTAATATACTGTTTGCCGAACGCGTTATGAGACCCGTCGAGATAAAATGGGCCTCGAACTTTATTAAACGGCAAAAGACAAACTTAAACCGCTTTTAAATCGAAAAAAGAAAAATGATTATTAAAAGATATTATAGGAAGGTCTAGAAATATTTCGTAAATAATTTAAATTTATTCGAATTATAATCGTAAAATACGGTATTACAAAAAAGAATATTTATCATCTAACCGAAACGGACTTTTTAATATAGTTTTTTATAGTATTAAATATAATATTTACAAATGATAAAAAACGTAAAGAAATTAAGAAACTTAAATAAATATATTAAAGAAATCGAAGATACGTTATCGGTATTGAAATTATTAATTAGTAGAATTAAACTTTAGTGTTATTTGTTATTTTAACGATGAGAATTTATCTTAATTCCACGTATTATAATAATTTATTACTAGCCGAATAAAAGATCGATACCAGTTATAATAATTAGATTTAGAATAAATTTAATATTTCGATAAATATATTCGAACAAGTACGAAAAAAACGAAACGTTTCCTTATCTTAAACGGTTATAAAAATTATTGTTATTTAATTAAATTCGAAGAACATTATGTAAATAACGGTATGATTGCGCTTTATATATATTTTCTATCGGTTTTAACCTTTTAACGTGTTTTATCTTTCTATTTTAAAGCGTATTTTATTTGTTATATATTAAAATTTTAATACGTTACCATACCGATATCGCAAAAGAACTTTCTTTCGGCTTTTACGACGCGTTTAAAGCTGCTATGACCTCCGATAATATTAAATCCGGATTTGCAAAAATTAGATTTATTCCATCCGATCTTAATAAAGGTTTTTCCGAATTAAAAGTTTTCTAGTTATACTTATACTAGTGTTACGGTTCGGGGGTACCGTGACAGCTCCAGTATATATGCAGCTTTAAGCACCAGAATAACTGCCACAATTGCGATCATTCCACCGATCTTTTGCCCTAGTGGTGTAGCGGTATGGTGCAACCGTAACAACTAGCCGTTTCCCCGCTTACTTTTGCTAATTTTATTTGGCCGCCTATGACGGCTGGTCCGTTTAGCTAACTATTAAACCTAAGTCGTGCGGTTTATGTTGACAGCAGTGTCGTAGGAAACTAAGTAATGAGGTATGCGATAGTTATATCTGGTAAGAGCAGATTATTAAAGTTAATCTGGGTAACTAAGTTATATTATAAGCTGGTAATCTATCTGAACTATGGAACTCATAAGCGTATATATCTTATTTTTGACTTGATATGTTCGACCGACTCGAACTCTCGAGTTTCTTAAGTCTGTCGAGCCGTTTTTTAATTCGATTATACAGAAAGTTACTAAACTTACTAAGTTATAATACGATTTTTTCTTTTTTAAAATTCTTACGTTTAAAAATTATTTATTATTAGTTTCGATAAAAGTTTTTTAGATATTCTTTTTTACTAAATTTCTTATTATGTTGAGCAATTTTAAAAAATAAAGATTTCGTTAATATAATAACGTTTTTATCTTTTTAAAACGGTTAAACGCCTTAATTTCGATATATTATCACAAATATTTTATTTTCGTTATTAATCCGAAAACGTTATTTATAAAGCTTATTTTAATTCCGAGAGATATTCGCATTATACCGCATATAAAAGTTTTTATAATCTTTTTAACTTTTTTATATTTAAATATTAAAAGTTTTTAAATAAAAAGAACGGTTTAAAGCGTAAAGAAGAGTAAGTTCATAAGACCTTTCGTTTTGCCGAAAATAAATTAAATTGCTTTTAAAAATAAAAGAAAGTTTTACGTTATCGTAAAATCAAAATATTTTATCGGGGCGTTTTAAGTACGGAAAAAAGAAATTAAAACGTTTAGAAAAGGAATAAAAAAGATTAAAATTTAAAATAGTTATATCGGTTATAAGGATGGTTAATTAGCCTAGAGTCCATAATAACGACTGCTTAATTCGGGATAATACGCATTAAGGTATTTTTATTAATGTTTTCAGCGTTAATAAAAACCTTTTAAAAAATATTAAGTACTTAAAGACTTTTAACGGATTTATACGTATTTTCGAAATATGAGTAATCTTTTTACTTTATTAAGTTTTGGGTTATACTTTTTCTTTCGTACAATTAGTTACCTTTTTACTTCGTTTATTAATATATGTTTCGTAATTTTTTAGTTTTATTTTATATTAACATTAATTATATTTATTATAAATTTAAATAAGAAAGTGTAAGAAATTAAATAAAAGCCCAACTTTAGGTAATAGCTTTAATTTATAATTCTCTTTTTACATTCTTTTTAATATATTTAAATAAACCGATATCTTTAAAGTTCTATCCTTTAATAAACCGCTTAATATAAATATTATTAATAATTAAGTAATTTATTTTTCCTTTTTCGAAAGTTAATTCTTTTAATCTTTTCTAGTCGTAATATTTCTTTATTTAATTACGGCCGAATTTAAGTTTTATCTTTATTTTTACGTATCATTACTTAAGTTATGTTAATATAAGAATTATTTTAATGTTAATAAGACGTTTTAATATAAAGTTAAAGTTAGTATTTATTAAAACTATCTTAATACTTTTATAATAATTGATATTATAAGTTAATTTTGTGATGAATAGTTTTTAAACGTAATTATTTTGTTCGTAATTAATTTAATATAAGAAGTAACGTGCCACACATATGAACGGACCAAACAATTGAGCGGACCGGCCGGACCCACACTTTAAAATAGGATGTTTAGAAATTAATAATAACGCCATACCTTT
>QJNU01000365.1:0-75871 GCA_004154915.1 Monosporascus ibericus
GGGGGGGGGGGGGGGGTTCTTTGAGCGTATGATAGCCAGGGCCGCGTAAATGGATGGAGGGGCAGAGGGGCAATAGGAGGCCTACCTGTCATTTGGCCGGCTTGGGTAAAAAGTCCAGGCGGGCTGCAACTGAACAAAACAGACGGCGGCGTCCATTTATTATATTGTCTATCGCACCTACCGTACAACAACTCAAAACTTTTTCTTGATCGTCGTCGTCTATTTATGACTTGTACCAATACATACACTTTCCTCTTATTTATCTTTGTAGGGTCTCTTCTGCTTTCTGCATCTCCCAAATAATAACATAGCTTGCTCGGTAGATAATCATCTATAAAGGGCCTATCCTTTTACCAACTACTCTCGAGGGCTCTGTGCCTTACAAGATCGATCCTTTTCCTGACTCACTCGCTCACATACACAAACTCACTCTCTCTCTCTCTTCCTCCCCATCTATCACGTCGCCATCGGTCCACCTGGTCGGGGAGTCTATACCACAACGAACCGTGCACTTACCTGCAAAGAACCATGGGCCGCCCAAGGCTTATCATCATAATTCGACATGCCCAGTCTGAGGGCAACAGTATGTCATTATTTTACTATGACTTCCGTCTTATATGAATGTTGTCTAGAAGTCAGAGACTGACAGGGTGAAAACCATACAGAGAACCGAGAGATCCATCAGACCATCCCCGATCACCGGGTCAAGCTCACCCAGGATGGATGGACACAAGCTCGCGATGCCGGCCGTCGACTGCGGGCCATGCTCCGACCCGAAGATACCATCCAGTTTTTCACCTCTCCCTACCGACGAACGCGCGAGACGACCGAGGGCATACTCGAGACCCTGACTGCAGACGACCCGGAGCCCACCTCCTTCAGACGAAGCGATATCAAGGTCTACGAAGAGCCGCGACTGCGCGAGCAGGACTTCGGGAACTTCCAGCCCTGTAGCGCCGAGATGGAACGCATGTGGCAGGAGCGCGCCGACTACGGTCACTTCTTCTACCGCATCCCCAACGGCGAAAGCGCTGCCGACGCCTATGATCGTGTGTCCGGCTTCAACGAGAGCTTGTGGCGCCAGTTCGGCGAGGATGACTTCCCAAGTGTCTGCGTTCTCGGTATGTCCGCTCCATCTTACTTTCCTATTGTCGATGTCGTTATACTTGCTTCTTAACCTAGGCATATTTGCTAACCATCGTAAACAGTAACACACGGGCTCATGTCGCGCGTCTTCCTGATGAAGTGGTACCATTTCACCGTCGAGTACTTCGAGGACCTGCGCAACGTCAACCATTGCGAGTTTCTCATCATGCGAAAGCAGACTGAGACTGGCAAGTATATCCTGGAGAATCAGCTTCGTACATGGTCGGAGCTCCGCCGCGAGCGCGCCGCTCTGTTGGCCAAGGAGGAGAAAAAGAACAGAGAAGATGGCAAGGACGCTCCCAAGTTAGAGGTGAAAAGCTCGATCCCCATTGTGCCACGGAAATGGGGAGGCTGTCCTGAGGGTTGCAATCACGGCAAGGGCTTTAAAATGCGGAAAGACCTTGATGAGCTCAGACAGCACGACGAATACCATTCAAAACACAACTTCAGCCATTCGACTCCTAACGGACATGGTACCATCATCGGTCGCAGAAAGCAACTCATGCCCAATAATTCGGACGATGATTCGGACGACCCCCGCGGCCGCGTCCTGGACGTTCCGCCCATCGACGTCACCAAGGCTCGGGAGGAGGTTGTATCCTCGCCGGACGGCACGCCCTCTTTCATTAACATTGGAGAGCGCATGCGAGGCCTGCCTAAGACGCCGCTGAAATCCGTGCACCTACACGTCGGTCGGGACGGAGGCGGCACATACTCGGGGCACGCGAGCGAGGAGGAGATCTCGGAGATGTCCGAAGACGACGCCCGCCGGCGCCTCGCCAGTAAGGCTGAGCGAGTCAAGATGGGCGACCGGAACGGGCAGAACGCCGCTGCCCACGGCAAGGACTCGGCCGGGAAGTACCTGAGCGCCCGCTACGTGCACGCCAATAAGCTTGGCGATGCGCCGCAGCACTCGGACCCGGCGTCCGAGGACGGCGGGGACGAGGCCGAGGATCTCGACAAGGCGGAGACCGAGGACAGGAGCATCAGGGGCAGCGTGTACTGATTGCCCCCCGCTTTTTTCCGTTTCTGTCTGTTCTGGCCCCCTTGCGGGGTTTCTGTATTTGACGAGCTACGATGTGTTTTATTTCCTCTTAGCAGACTTTATGTGTGATTCACGCTTTCCAATCGGCCGGATATACCCCTAGTTAATTAGAAGGGCCGCGGGAATTTGAAAAAGTGATTCTTATCTCATCTTTTGTTCCTCTGTGTGTTATGATGTATGTGTCTGCGTGCGTATGAGAGAGGGAATGAATCTGTGTATATGTGCTTTTACTCCTGTACCTTGCAGCTAGTGCACTGGACGACCCTTACCTAGGTATTTAGGTTTACTCGGGCCTCTTAACCACCTGTGTAGTAAACCCATCAATGCCGGTGCGCCCTTCAGGGGCGACGTGAGGGGTCCGGTTGACCCCCAGTCCCACCCATCCGTCTCTCTATACATTCTCCTCCCCCCCCTCTTATTCGCCATAATAGCACATACATGCATGTAGCCCAGGAAGAGGCGGCGTTTATGCGGCACGGCACATAATCCCGCTCGGCTCGGCTCGACTCGCCCTTCCATCTAGCTGTCTGTCGCCACCCTGTATCGCGCTTCCATGGTCATAAAGAAGAGGGACCTAGGCACGACTGACGTAGGCAGGGATGTGCCGGAAGAAACCAGTCCCGGGGATCCTCGCCCCCGCCCCATCGCGTGCATGTAGGATTGATCGACTACCCAAGTCAGGGGCGGTAGTTACCTCAAAGTGGCCCCGACCAAGCTACCTAGCGGGCTCCTTGAAGAGCTATAGGCGGGATTCTCATCGCTATGATGCGTGAGCCTTAAATCTACGCAGGGACTACGCCACTGAAGTTTTCGCGTTCACAAGAAGGGATCGATGACGGAGGGTTATCATCCGTGGCTGCGTTAGAACAAAGTATTTATAGCGTAGCTTGGGGGACGTATTTAGGCATACTGCAACCATCATCGACAGGTTCCCTTAGGAAAATCCCATGGTCTGTCCAGTTTTGATTCTACTGCGTATCCCAAGTCATTTTCCTCCAAAAAGGGGCGGGGCGGTATTAACATAACCGGGCGAATTGCGATAAACCAGCCAGCCAAGCCGACCTCTCCCAAACCCTCTCTCTCCAATACCAAATATTACGTGCGTAGTGGGTATAAGTGCAGCATCGCGTCCTTCTAACTTCCAACGAAAGGATTCCACAATACACCTTCCCAGACTTCGGGTGGAAGTGTGGTTTCCGCCAACCTTATCATAGACAAAGAAAACTTGAAGCAGAGACAGCCCCATATCGTGATTCGTACCCGGTGACATTAAATGGGGATAAAGTTGTAGGCTTGCTTGGTCTTCAAGCCGTAAGTTGGTCCGAACCTGTGTTAAAAATAATCCTGGCCGTACGTCGCCAGTCACGGTGGCCGGGTTCCAGACAAGAAAAGCAAAAGTAGTTGGGCTGGGCGCCTTCGGGGCGGTGCTCGAGAGAAGCAGATCCCGTCTCCTACGGTCTCCGATGCCTGTTCTGGTGCTGCTTCCACTCTATTCGCACGACTGCCATGAAATGTTCGACATTTTTGATGGGGATCCACGAGGTGAGAGCTCTCATGGCGTTTTCGAAATCTGAATCGAGGAGGTTCTCGCGCTGGCAGTCAATAATCGCAGCACACGTAGCATGCAGTATCTCTAATCCTTGGGAGGCGGGCGCGGGGTCGGCGCTGATTCTGCCCGTGATGAGGGCAGGGCTGGGGGGTTCTGTAGGCGCAGAGCCCAGCAGCATGAAGACGTCCCATACGCGGAGCTGCACCACAAATGGGATTGAAAGGTTGAAAAGGGTCATGTACCAGCGAGTCGCGTACGCGGTTGGGTGGATGCCAAGTTCAGCCTAGGGAGCATGAGTCTCTGGTAGACTGGTGGACGATATTAACGACAAGTTACAACTTACAAGCTGCTTGGCAACGTCTCTGTCCTCCAACCAATACTTCTCAAAATCCCCCAATATGTTCATGAGCTCCCCAAGCTCCGAGTCGCGCGTACCATACATCTGGCCGAGACCGCGATACTGCCAAAGCCGCACCAGCATTACGAAACAGGCTTCCTCCTCGTAGTAGCTGAGAAGGGTCGCTACCAGGGGAGCCATGCCTTGGACATAGCCTGTTTCCGGGAAATAAAGAGATAGAGCATGCAATACGCGGAAAAGCAGGCGCTGGCCTCCTCTATATCTCCTCCGGAACATGATGTGTTGGTTGATGGTTCGCGGCACGTCCATGTCGATCTGAATATCGTCCGGGGACGGCTCTTCGACGAGTCGACGGAAGTCTGCCTTGAGCTCCTCGTCCGTCGCGTAAGGCTTATTGCTGGCTTGTGCGCTCGAGGACAAGAAGGAGTACCAGGCTGCAGAGCGCCAACAATCGGGGATCCCCTTCCATGTCCGCGAGACCAGCTTGGGGTGTGTAGGGTCGAATTCAAACGTCATCCCCTGACCCTCATCGCCCCGCCTTACTACTTTCGCCATCCGGAACCATTTTTCCGAACGACTCGCCTCTTTGAGCTTCGACTCGTTAGCCAGCTTCTCCGCGAGCTCGTCCTCGGCAATGTTGGTTAGTCCTGGCTGTGTCGCCAGGCTGCTACCGGCCTCGTCAACTAATCTACGGTCCCTGTTATGCGGCAGCAGATTGGTGGCCTGCCGAAAAGCCGAGCGCGTCGAGCGGTGCGATGCCGTGGACAGCTCGGACGCGTGGGAATGCAGTGAGAGAGCGGATCCTCTCCTGCCAACCCGAGACTTCACTGTTAAAGAATGTGCTGCGTGATCTCTCCGTATCAAGACGTTTCGCTTCTTCTGCGGGGAGAAGTGTACGGTGGATTCGCTCTTCGAGGTCGTGGGCCGCTGGGGGTTGATAAAACCGAAACGATCGACGTCTTCGCCATTCACACCTTCCCAGTCCTCAAACCCTCCTGCGAGTTCATGCGATCTTCGTTGCACACTTCGTGCTAGACTAACGTGTCGCGACGCAGTAGTAGCTGGGTCTAGAGTAGCCGGACCATGTTGGGGGCCGTCGGGGCTGTTTTGAAGATGCGACCTGTCAGCAAGAGCAGAGGCAAATGTAAAGTGGATTCGGTTCAAGGAAACCATACGCGTCATTCTCATCCCCATGTGACGGAACGTCTCCTTCTTCTACTGGCTCGAGACGCTCATCGAGTGATGGGCATCTCCCACCATCTTCCCAATTGAGACCTTCTGCTGATTCATAGAGCGATCTCACCTTTTGAGACTCCTTCTCTGCTTCTATCGAGATAACTCTGATGCTGGGAGGGCGGTGATGATCCGCATTGGCAAGCGAGTACCGCGTGGCGTCGTCTGGGTCGGCGTCTGCGGCCCGGACACCGCCTCCATCGTCCGCCGGCTCTGGTTCGCTTCGGGCGGTAGCGTCGTCGTCGCAGTCATCCAATCGGGGATTTTTGGTCGAAGGTGTAACCAAGGGAAAAGAACGACCACCACTTTTGAGCTTTTCGTTGACGTGAGGGTTGTCAGTGGCTATGCCGCTGTCTCTGTCGGACATGATGACGCCGTTGCGTTTGTAAAGAGGATAAAACAATGAAGGGCGATGGGAAAAGGAGAGGCGATTGAGATTGAGATTATCTAAATTGGAGCCAGAATTCGAAGCGGAAGGTCTTGGCGACCTGCCATTACCTTGGGAAGAAGGCGCTATCTCAGGGGGCTTGGGGGGCCGAGGGTGATGAGGGGCTTCTGGGGTTTCCGGGGCTGCGAGGAAATTGGGTTCGGCGCTATATTTAGGCTCGGACGCCCTAACCGTCCTATGTGGGGCCTCGTGAGCACCAACAACCGACGCCTCTGTAGCGATAGCTCAAAGAAGTTAGCACCCAAGCAGAAGAAAGTTATTTAGGTACTCCCAAGCGCTTCGTATTCATTAAAATTATTCATGCTCCCTCTCTCACGTCTAACCCTGGGTCTAGTCTAACAGGCAATCTCGTGTTATGTTACGGAAGAAAAAGGCAAGGCCAAAGCAGAAGTCACTAACCGATTCCCCAGGAGTCCATATGCTGTGCAGATGCAACAGGGTCCTTCTTCGCTGGCTTCTTCTTCGGATGCTTCGAAGAAGGCTTGGCTGACT
Source organism: Monosporascus ibericus (assembly GCA_004154915.1). Lineage (NCBI taxonomy): Eukaryota > Fungi > Ascomycota > Sordariomycetes > Xylariales > Monosporascus > Monosporascus ibericus. The sequence continues at coordinate 6,272 of QJNU01000365.1, forward strand.
TGGAGGATCGAAAGCTCAACGATCTCACGAATTTCTCGGAAAAATGTTCCGTGGTCGGAGTGGGCGGCGAGGTGGTCGGCGATAGAGTGTTCCCGTCCGACAGCGAGGGCGACGATAGAGGAACGCTGATCTGACTGATGCTGGATTCGCTCTTCCTGCCTCCCTCTTCTATCGAACCGAGTGACGCCGTTTTGGGTCGTGGCGCCAATCGTAGGCTTGCTATCCGAAATTTCGAGGATCGCGCGTCCGTCTTCTCATAGACGAACCGGTCTTCCTCTTCATCATCGCTCTCCTCCCAAACCGACTTCGTGTTAGTCGGCCTGTAGTCCCACTTCCAGTCATCCTCGTATGCCGCTCCCCCGGGACTCGTGATAGTCCTAAGAGCCGGATGCGGCTCGTCTGGGCGCGGGGGCCGGGGCGGCGGCACACCGGCACTCGTCGGAACGAATACGCATGAAGAGGGCCGCGAGCGTATAGACAGCGCGCTATCCAAAGAGTTCGAAGGCCGGTGCATCAGATGTGCGGCGCGGGGACTTGGACGGAGAGGGGAACGCGCCGGTATGATCGGGACGGGCGGTTCGGCTTCCCTGGCCTCGTCGTATCGCAGACCGATCAGTCCCTGGTCGTCTCTCAGGGGAAGGGCTACCGGTTGCTTTTCCGCATGTCGCACGCTTGCCGCCTTCTTGCGGGGTGCCCCATGGTTGGCATGCGTTAGAGAAGTAAATGGCACAATCCCGAGCATTTTGCCTCCGGCTTGAAACTGGATTTTTCTGGGAATGTCCTCCTGCGGCGAGTCTCCGACGGTTCTCACAACGACCCAGCAAACCGAAGGGTCTAGATCATCAGTGTCCAGCAGCGCTGAAAACCAGTAAGCAGGATTAGAAGGGCTGTATACTAGATACCGATAGCTGGATGACAATCTAGAGCTCGGGACCAAGGACCATGTATTCCGCAATCTTCTCCGCTATCTTGACAAAATAATATGAGGTTTCAATATATAAATGTGCTCTTCACTGTAGAGAAGGGGGCGCTGACGTGAGCTTGTAGATTTTCTCGTGCTTGAAGGTCCCACACATATACCTGTGCGCTGAGACACGCCGAAAGTTCCGGCTTAGGGTCGATGATGACAAACGGTGATCGACCCAGAAAAACAAGAGAAACGAAAATTTAGCAGCTCATGCACCTGGAGGGAAGCCACGAGATTTATGACTCGGATATCACACTCCGCCCACGAACTAACTCCCCTGACCCTCGGCCAGGGTAGGTGGCACACCAATAGATATGAATTCGACATCTCTGTCGTCCTCCGAAGTGGCCCACCTGCTCTCTCGGGACAAAAGGAACCACTGTTCAGTTACGTACGTTCGTGGGGTAGCTCCGCTTGGCGCTTTTCCCTATGGTGTTCACATGTGAGCTATCGTAGAGCATGTTCGGCTCTCTGTCATGTTACCAATGGTCTGGCCCGGGGGTGTCATCGAAGCTACCGCTTACCGAAGCGGAAGCGGTCGATGCAGCCACTTGGCTTTTCAGCATATCTAGGCTAGACTCCAAAACCACTTTATCCCAATTGGCGGGGACAATAGACACCCAATTTCATATTTACCATGATTCGCCGGTATTGGCTCATGGGGCGATAGTTGATGGCAGCAACCGGTGTTATCTTGCCTGTTTTCCTTTTCCGTGGGGGAATGACTTGCAGCAGTCCAGGCAAGATGAATAAGCCGACTAAGTGGACTACCTACATACCTATACCCGCACGCTTCAAAAGCATGACATTCTTACTATGTAGTGGAACACCTAGATGTCGACTTGCTGCATAGAGTTAGTACAACACTCTCAGTGAGGCTGGAACTGTAACGTTGAGAGAGCGCTAGCGACTTGTTATCGTGAGCTTCATCCAAGCCTCGAACGAAGAAATCCATCTAGCGACAGCTCCCCACACAGCTCACCCTGCCGACAACCCATAAGGAGAGTAATCAATAACAGAACCTCGAACCACGACCGACCGGGCTACCGGGCTAGGTATAAACTGTCAGAAACTGCCGTGAATCCAAGCTATATCCCCACCTACTCGCAACGTTGTCACCATTCTTGCCCTCTGAACCTTTTGCTAGTGTCCCAGACTACCCCGGGTTTTCATCAGCGTCCTTCTTGCATTGGTCCGTCGTCCTGCCCACGATACTTATCGTTCCTAGCCACTGCCTTTCGCACCTTTCTCTTCTGGAAGGACCGAAAACCGAGTGGTGATGCGGCGGCGTTATTGGAGGTAAAACATCGTTGTGTACTTCCTAATCTGGCAAGCTCCAGAATGCTTAGTCCCCATCCCCCGCCGATCAATGGTCACCGCTGAACCGGTCCCCTCCCTCTCGTGCCTCCCTCTCGGCTGATCGTCTGCCCAGAGTATCCGAGTCTGTCGGGGAGCGTTATGCAACAACCTCTTTTCCCTCGACACGGGTTTCCATATATCCACGGCTCAGCTGTCCTCCCAACGAACACAATTTAAATGTATCACATTTCAACAATAGACTTCTTCCAGAATACCTAACCCAAAGGACGAGGATCCGGGTAGTTGACTTACAATTATCACAGTAGAGGCGGGGTCTACTCATCCCGGCCACCCACACTCGTTCCAGGACCTACCACCTCGCTCATTATCCGGAGTGCCCGGGTCCGCGGTGGTAAAGGTTCCGCCACACGGCATACACTAATAAATGCCAGAAGTGGTTTGCACCCAACAAATACATGCATATTTAGGCAATTCTAGTGACCAAATCCGAATCGACACAGTTTTCACCACTAGGGATTTCTTCGGCTCCCTAAAGCGCGCCCGTGTGAAACCAGGAGCCTCTTTCCCGTTAAATCGGATGAGTCAACTGCGTGCGTATATCGATTGTATTGCGTCTAGGTAGGGAACAGAACGGGACGGATGATGTCATTGTCGTTTCTCTCGGCCCGAACTTCGATCCTAGGTTTTTAGTTCATAGTAATCAGTTTACGTATCAAGCTTCGACAACGTTGCCCAAGATTCAGCGCAAATCCTGCTCAGAATGAATCTACAGTGTCCACAGCAGTCTGGCCGAGGCTATTTTAGGGCAATAACATTATAGCAAGGCTCAAGCGGGCGTGTATTACTAAGAGCTAGAATCCTCGAGTCAGACGACTGAGTAACTGGTCAATCGTCACCCGACTTGGTGTATCTGCCTACTTGAAGCAGCAATGGAACTTGTCCTACCCTGACGACGACCAGTTGGATAAATCAGGGCGGAGTTATTACGAGTCACCTCGATTATCGGACGTTGAATAGTCCTATTCCAGCATCTCCGATGCCCATCCGAATTCCATACTAGACGTATATTACTCTGCATCACAACACATTTTCTTATCAGGTGTAGTTAGCCTGGAATCAGAGGGACATAGACCCATCAGGTAGAGAGACATCTTGGGCTCCGCCTTGCCCATCAGCTCTTCCCACTTGGATTCCAGGCTTGCTCCCTTTCGACGACCTGCCTTTTAGCAGTATCCAACTGAACCAAGGACGCCCTATCCTCATATTGGGCTCAGGTAGAAACCAGGCGCATATCATGTACGTGGAAGGCGTGCTCATAGAGGCCTCGAGGAGGGCGTCTCCTAGAAGAGATCGGAAGAGCCAAAGCGGCCCCCCTTGTAGCTTTTCTAGCTGCCTACCTATGTAGAAAGATGAAAATCTAAGCTGATCCGACATCGTTCTACATAGACTAGTAGGAGCATAATCGTGGTTAGGTAGCCTAGCTGCATGCATCACACGGGGCTACTAATATGTCAACGCAGTCTGAGCTGGAGTACGAACTGCCTAATCAGACAAGTCTCTATGATCTTAGTCTAGGTATATATAATCTTCTCTAAATATGGAATATGCCCGGGAGAAAACCAAGGGGAAAGCGGCAGTCCTAGACAAAAGTATCATGCATCGTAAGTCGAAGCGGATGCTTCCACTGAGGAACAGAGCGAGCAGGTCTTGACGACGCCTAACCTAAAGAGGCTAGCGAAGCTCCAAGAGCCCCTCCTATTCATCGTCTTCGGTGTCTAGTTTTCTGATATTTTAAGGGACTGCGGGGATGCAGCTAGTCGGGGCATAAGTAGAGTCGACTTACCACTAGCACGACAAAAACTGGAAGTCTGGCCTGTTGCTCCCTCGCGTAAAAGAGCAAGCTCATACAACTTCCTCTTTCTCCCATCTTCGAGTCCCTAGGAAGGGAGTGCTATAAACGAGCGGCTAGCTAGATCTGGAACTACTCGTACACGCACCTTGAATGGGGGTAAGTAGACGATTTGTATTGTTCTTTCAGAAACTCTACTAGCTTTTCTTATGAGCACTCCAAGTTCTTCAGATCGGCTCTAGCGGAGTTTCGCGTCGCTCCTCCGATAATTCCCGCCTCCCTTGTTTGTTCGAGCATATGCTATTCCTGGCACCTCAGACGGATAACTGCACCCCGATGGGAGCTTCTCGTCCGTAAAATCAGCCGGGTCTGGACTCGCGAGGAACGTGTTTACGGGGAACCCGGCGATTTCGAACCGGCGGTTCATCACATCTTTGAACCGAGGCGGCGGGATCTGCAAGTCGGGCGGCGCGAGGGCGTCGAGTCCTGTGGCCATGATGAGACGGTGTATCTTTCGCTTGAACTCGTCCCACTACATGAGCCGGTCGGCGTACGTCAGGTAGTCTTTCGGGTCCGAGGGGCCGTGTGCGATTCCGCATATCGAGTCCAAGTAAGGCTTCGGGGACTCCTTTGGCACGATATCCCTTAGCTCCTGCGGGAGGTGTGGTCTTGTCGCCAGGGAGGAATTGGTATTGCTCCGTAAGCGCAGGAGGTACGTCTGGGTGTAGTTTAGATGAAAGATCGAGTATCTCGATGTGGACGTCCGCGGAAGTCGTGTCAGCCTCCCGTAGCTTGCTCATGGCTCTAGACACGACCGCGTCCACTGCTTTGGCGGTAGGGATTCGACGCCCTGGCGTTGCCTCACCGCCCCTATCTTAGCCTTTTGATCCTCACCTGTGCTTGCCCGAGGTTCGATGTATAGCTACCACCCCTTGGAAGCGCCAGTGCGGCAGCCGTTGCTGCAAAACCGGTGAAGTCGTCCTGAGGGTCAAAGCCCGTGATGCAATCCAGCATCACAGCACAATCCGCCACTGTCCTCGCCATGCGACCTGATGCATCTGGGACCTTTGTGAGCGGACAAAAAACCCCGTCTAGGAAACCAGGCTGGGAGTTGTGCGAATGCCGTCCAAGTTACAAAAAGGCGGCAGCCGAATCTATCAGCCCGCGTCCTCGGCTATGGCGAGGAGAGTGAAGTTGGCTGTTATGGCTGCAACTGAGCCTCCGAATTTGACAGACCGGCGCTTCCGCTCTGCGGTAGCAATCGGGTTGACCTGGCGAGAAGCGGTATGGTGCGTTATCGTGGGCTCCGTGGCGATGTCCATGGCTTTTCCCTTCAACGGCGCGCCCGGTGCATACCTTCAAGTTCCCTTCGCCGTCTGGGTCCAATCTGCATTCGGCTCGCAGTTTGCGAAACTTCCGTGATCTGTCATATGATCAGTGCCCTATCCCGGCACGCCATTGAGACGTACACAGGGAGAACCGCCCTGGCCGTGGTGCTCACTGCCATCTGGTCCAGCTATTCGAACATGCCTAATCATCCGCCCGCCAGCGTCGGCGTCGCCAGCCAGAGGCTTCTGAGCCATTTCCTTTTCTGGACCTTTCAACGACCGTTTCTCACCATACTCCCGCACAAGCTAAAATCGTTCTGGCTTCAAACCATTCGTCACCATTACCGCCGCCATGGGCACTACAATCGCGGTTTATAAGATGGCCGGAAGCTCAGGAGACATCCGGAACCAACAACCTGTCCTGTCCGGGTGGCAACGGTCATGGCTGGTTGTCTCAACGTTGACCGCGCAAAGGACCAACTGGTTGATAGTCTGGACGCATATCTCCGAGTTGAGTCGTTGTGTCAAGAACCCTCGAGGCGCGTATTACCAGACCGTGTTCTTCCCTTTCGTCTGCCTTTTTTATTATCGCCGTGCTTGGGATTACACCGGTGCTTCCGCCTCCAAGTCGCCTGCTGGGCGGGCGGCAGCGTTTTACTACGGTTTAGCTTAGGTGGTCGCCCAGCTTCAAGAACGTTTCGCCCAATATCATAGTGCGCACAAAGGCTTCGCGAACTTATTGTCAAAGTACGTCAATATCCGCCGTGCTGCCATGCTTTACGCCATTGTCGGTGGCTGGGTTACGGTGCCCCGGAAGATCGTAACAAGCGCCACGAGTCTGCTTAACCTCATGACGAGCCTCGGCATCTTCGTCGCCCCTGTCATTGCCATCTCCATCGGCGACTACTGGGTTGTCAAGCAGATATGTGTCCAAGTCTCCGCGCTATATGGTCCCCAGGGAAGGTGTTATTATACCGCTGAGTGCAACTGGACGGCTGCTATGGCCATGCTGGTCAGGATCGGGCCAACGATGCCACGTCTTGCGAAGGATGTCATCGATCCATTGATATTGTTGCGGGGTGACAGCCCTTAGGCTGCCACCTCACGTATGTAGACCTGCCCTCCACTCAGCTCTCTGTTGATAGCGTCTTTCTGGCGCACACCGTTTCCCTGTGCGGTTTCCTGCAACAAGATATTGGAGGGTCCACTTACTCGTACGTGACGAGCCCTCCTCGGGCTGGTAGATAATGTAGTGCCGCATTCTTGCTGAACTTTCATTTTCTCCAATCCTCATCATTTTGAACCCCATTTAATCATTTCCTATCGATGGCATCATATTCAACATCGGAATGCGAAATAGCCTTTGAAGCATATAATGCAAGGAAGCCATGCAAGACATAGTAGGATATACTTAGGAATCTACGATCAGGAATCACACCTTTAGTTGCACTTGATGGCAGTCCGGGTGCTGGTCTCGAATATTTGACCTCGCTGGTCGATCTATACAACAGGCATGGGATTCCTCTGGCCTTCTACGATCCGATCGGCTGCGGTCGGTCTACCCACCTCCCAGAAAAGAAGGGGACACATCGTTCTGGACATTCGACCTATATAAGAGGGAGCTTGCTAACTTTGGTCAACCGTCCCGATATCCAGAGTGGGTTCCATCTCTTTGGCTAGAGCTGGGGCGATATGCTCGGCGGTGAATACGCCTGTTCCCAGCCCCAAGAACTCAAGAAGCTAGTTATCTCGAGCGGGCCCGCAAGCATTCCCCTCATGGCAAAAGAGTATGATCCCCTAATCGCGCAGCTAGCTTTTGATATCCGCGAGACGTTAGAGGATCGCAATATACAAGGCGGCTACGACAGCGAAGTGTTTGAGAAGGCAGCCTCTGTCTTCTACGCCCGACATGTGTGCCGGTTCGACCCACGCGCCGAGGAAGTCATGTGTTTATTCAAGAATCTAAAGGAGAATCCAACTGCATACCTTACCTTGCAAAAATTAGCATCTCATTATTCTGAACGATTCTTCGCCGAAAAAAGCTTCCATAATGCGCGGAGGCGTATGAACTTACATAGCATATCAACAGACAAGGAACGTCAAAATTCGTGACCCTCGGCTCCTTTGAGAATTGGGAGATCGGGCAGGAGGCTCGCAAGGTTGAGGCCGAGACACTTCTCCTAAATGGGAAGTACGACGAGGCGACAGACATGTGCATGGTGCAATGGTTTAGGGTCATCCCTAAAGTCAAGTCGGTGACCTTTGAGAACTCGAACTATATGGGGCATTGGGAGAGGGAGAGCGATTTATGGAGGTTGTCGGACCTTTCTTCATGAGCTAAGCCAGTGTGGTTTAATGAGCACTGAGCGCATCGTAGCAGAGAACAACGGGATATGATGAAATAGGGCTGTATGTCAGCATCTGCATTTCAAGTCGAGGCTCATGAGAGGCACGTTTCTAGCTCAGTTAACTTGAAACTGCCAAGATGGCATGCATTTCACTCCACCAGGATCGGAATTGACTTGGACAATTAACCAGCATGTTCCCACCGAAGGTTTATGTTGAAGATAGGCCGAGTACCGATTGGATTCCAGACTAGGTTACCAGAAGTGAGAGCTTGAGGACTTGCTAACTGTATATACACAGGAGGTGTAGGTCGTCTTACCTCTATTCCAACCCCTATTCCACCCACTACTGCGACTCATATTCCAGCAGTTAGGCGCAGCTTGTGGTCTTTCTCCTGTGAATGACGTCAGAACCGTAACGATAAATTAAACACATGAATTACAAACGTTGGCTTCTGAACAAGGCTCAAATTCTCAGAGGTGCGCCAAAACTGGTTCAAGAAACCAGACAGAACCACGTGCATGGAAAGCTGATGTAATAAACTAAACGCCTTTAATTCTCTTTAAGGAGTCTGGATGTTCCTTTGCATAACTGTTTTCCTAGAAACGTAATTGTTTGACCTTTCCTACTGGGTTTTGACTGTTTCCTAGCCAATGCCATATTTGACGCACCCCCTAACAATGACCGTTACAGATGCGGTCGTACACGGCGTGTGCGTGTCGGTGGCGGGAAAAGAGTACCATTCAAGCCGCAGCCAGGGGCCACACAAGATGAGACTGTATGAATATATCTGATCTCGCCTGACTCAACCCTGAACATATGGCTATCAGGCATATGCTGATCCGGGACCGTGCGGTCCAGACCCGGGAAGCCCAAGTAGATGTCCACAACACCCATAACTTCGTCCACTACGTAACGGCGGTTCGTGACGACAAGGGTGGACGGCATACCCGCCGCCGTGCACGTGTCACCGGTCAGGTTGAGCGGGGCGGTAGAGGCGCCGCCCTCGAGCCGTGAGCACGGGACGCCGAAAGGAACTTCGACGCTGGCGTTCATGAAGCGGTTGAAGTAGGCATCACCAGCCGCCTTGATGGTCTCGCGAGAGTCCCGCAGCTCCTCGGGGATCGGATCCCAGTTCTCGAGGGAGTTCCAGTAGAGGTACCCGGTCGCGTTGAACAGCCAGTCCCCCTCATCCGTGACGATCGACTCGATCAGCTTGATCTGGTGGCTCTCCGTGTACAGGATACGCGTGCCTATGACGTAGGGGTGCGGGTTCGAGGCGGCGATGATTTCAGTAAAGCTCGCGCAGTTCTCTGCGTCATGGACGCTGCGGTTGTGGTCGATCTTGATGGGGGTCGTAAGCACGCCCTTGTGAATGTCGACTGGCTGCTCATTCTCTGTGTACGTGAGGTCCCCCACGGATATGCTCGATACTGCAGTGCTGTTGCCGCTAGCTTGAGCCGCGACGTAGGTTTCTGTAGCTCCCACGAGTAATTCTCGATTGCAGTGAGCAGATGCTGTCGCAATGAGCGACAGCCCAGCAACGAGAGCACAGGTATGCATGTTTGTCGTTCTCCCTTGAGTGATATGGACCGTCAAGGCTAATGGAAAGTTATGCAGGCTACAGGTCCTCGTTAACCCATGTGGTCTTACAGGATTCACCTCGCCATTTATAGAGGCCAATGGAGGCGATGTGACTGCCGGTTTAGATACCTGCAGTCGACGTTTTTCTCTCACTCAACGTTGCTTGGCCCCGAAGGTTTCAGAACTGGCAAAAATGATAGCCCAAACACGCTCACCCGCAATATTCTACGTTATAGGCAGTATCGAAACTTTTAGCAAGTCCGGCAGATGTACCTGCATGTGACTAAGTCGAGAGGGGCATTTCGGCACTGTTGAGAAAAGGGGCGATCCGCAAACGTCTTTAACCGGCGAAGCTCCTGATTGGCCGTAAGGTCTGCAATATGCTCAGGCAAGTCTGGATATTGACTATGATCTACCAGACCTACCTCGAATCCGCAATCCAATCTTAGCCGAACCTATTCTATCCGGGGTTGAGGCCAGTCCAACTAGGCACTCGTCCTTGGGATTAGAAAACTCGGAGCTCTCCCAATTATCCCTTGTTGTCATAAAAAGTCAAATATCTCAGGGTCATCCCGCCTCTTTCAACACTTCGGATTATTGTCAAGGTCGTATCTCATGAGTCAGCGCAAAATGAGCATGCGATGGTCATCTGCTTGCAGTGATTGAAGCGTCGATCTACAAGGTGCCAGTATATATCGGCTTCACACTCCAATACCTGCGGGCAAGGTATCCCAGGCCAGGCGCAGATGGTGTACTCTCCTCGTTTCACTCATACAGCATCGGTTTTGTCGAGTACTGTACTTCCCCATAATATCATATCAATCGGCCGACACGTTATTGTTCTCTCATATTCAAGGTCCTAGGTCGAAGGGCCGAAGAAGAAGTTTTAGAGACGGCCTCCCTGTGTTAAGGTCGGTATTAGATCATAAGTTCTATTTTTCCTACAGTTAAAACAGGACATGGGTGTACAGGAGCAAGGAGGGTGATGAGATCTGATATAGCGAAATGAGTAGGATCAACTTTCATGAGCCCCGGTTGACCTTTGGTATACGATTATCAAACTTCGGTAATAATAAGGATGTAACGGACATACATTACTTATGAATGCCTAAAGTCCTAGGGCTAGGATACCAGGTGAGAAAAGATCGCTCGTAGCAGTCTACTTCGGAACCTTACAACGTACGATTAATCGCCCATTATCTACTCTGACAATTCACCATGGAGCAGTTCAAGGCCCAGAATGTGACGAAGAAAGCGAGAATTTACAAACAGCTCAGCAAACTTGCCTGAACTATAAGAGTGAGGCAGGCACTCCGTATAATTTTGCGGAGCACCACCATCTAAACATCAATGATATCATCGAAAGTCTCACCATTTCAATCCTTGTCGGGATCATCTGGACTGGACGACTTCATATGAAATCTATCAAATAAGACCACTTCCCTAACAGCGAGCCGCAAAATTAGATAGCAAAATGCTGACCAATGAGGCAATATTAAGCGCGGAAAGATTAGCCGCACCACGTCTCGCCCCCCTTAAATGACCCCTGAAAGATAGCCCAGACATGCTGCAAATGGATATGGCCTGCCAAGTTTGCCAAGTTTGGGGGCGGAACGCGCCTATCACGTCAGATAACACGTCTTTGCCGCGTACTAATTGCCACCAGTTAATTTCACCTGCCTACTTGACTGAAGTGCAAATACAACCCCCCTTCATGCACGATATATGAAATAGCCGTAATCCGAATTCTAGGAGCCCTAGAGCCTGTGCGAAGCTCAGAGGAGGGGGATTCGGTCCTCGGGATTTAATCGTCAACGCGGCCTACTATAGATCGACGATTATAACGGATGATTCCTTGAGGACCCACCGGCGCTTAAGTGCATGTCATTGTGTAAGCGTAGCGTTTAACGGCAGTTACCTGCGCTTGAGAGAATACGGTGGACGAGTGTTATGTGACCACAGATGCATGGCTAACTGGCTATCCTTGCAGGTCGAAGGGGGATGCAATCGAAGCTGGAGGAATCAGGAATTGGGTTCGATCGGCCTTGCCCAATCTTTCTATGGTTTCTCACCATTCATTATTCTTCGCGGCCATCTGGAAGAACCATGAACCGTTTACCTCGGCCGTGACCCGGATCCCCTGCCACGCCGAGACGCACATTCCTTTCAGCCAGTTCAGAAGAGAGCTCTAAGTCTATGACTCGACCTCCATGATATGTGCTTCCGCCAGCATTGCCCGACGCTCGCTTCCGTTCCTACTGCTCCCCGAGATACAGTTGACCTGCCCAGGTAGTACTCCGCCTGCTTACTACAAACACTGCGACATTGCGACGACAACTGCAAGGGTCCCATGGCAAGCTCATGCATGACGGATTCAGATGCTATCCGCGAAGGATTCGGATTGCCAAGCTCCAGCCCCGCGCGGACATTATCATTCGCCAACATGCACCCTATTCAGCTGCAGTTGTTTGGGGTTTGACGCGCTTCCCTGTCGCGGCTCCCTGCCCAGAAGGCTGCCTTGAGGCAGCTAGCAGACAATCGTAGATTATGCCTCACATAAGGATACGGCACGGCTATTCATGTCTTGTGTACCCCGACAAAATCCATCGTATTACTACTTTATTGTTGGGGGGCTCCCGTGCCTCTCGGTGCATCTAACATTTCCAGCTGGGAGAACTTCGTTCCCTTCCGCTCACTTCTACCAGGCAACATAGAGCAAAATCGACTAGCGGGCTGGACGAGTGTCTGCCAGCTCCGGGGCTAGAGACATGAGGAGCGCCACTATTTCGTTCTCAGGGGAAGATTTGACATCGAGTTGACGCATCCCGTGCTTACCACTGGTGGACGGAGGGTGGATGAGCTTAGGCATGGACGCATCACAAGTTCCGACTCCGGGTCACATGTTCGAGTACTACTCGCGCGGGAAGTATTCAGTCGACTACCCCAGTTTCAGTCCGGACGGGCCTTCGACAACTCATGGGAAACAATGGGGAAGCACTGGTCAGCAATGGGAAACAAGCGGACAGCAGTGGGTGGCCGGACAAGCGAACCGCGAAGGGGACACTCAAGTCGTCGATTTTGCTGCACCGAATGGACAGACCTGGGAAAACTACGCTATAGGGGATGTCGGGCAAGAGGGCCATGTCTCCGACAGCTCAGGTCAGTTTCTTACAAGTCCGAACTTCAATAACGAAGGACCGCCTTTAACTCCCGCCTCTCAAACGCCATATCCGTATAACCAAATCACAGCCGTTGGTGGACCATCGCCTGCACCGCTGCTACCACCGGAAGAGGAGAAGCAGGCTCAGCTCGTGCCCTATTGTGGCCTCAAGCGACGGGATTTCTGGATCCTAGTTGCAATAGTGACAATGCTCTTAATCGGAGCCATCATCGGCGGTATACTGGGAGCAGTAACAATCAAGAAGAATGAGGTTGCGGCCGCCGGTGTTACCGATACCGGCCATGATCTGCCAACTAACACACCTACGCCCGTCCCGACAGCAACCTTCCAAGGGCCAACTGCAACCGAGAGCAGTCTGCCGCGCGAGGACCGATCGATCGCGGCTTCGACAGTGGAGAATAAATCCACCCAATCGAATTACCATGTTGTCTACCAAGACCTTACCACTCTGGACCTGAGGTACCGTCTGGTCTGGAATGACAGGCCGTCTGGCGAGCAAAATCTGACACTGCGAATAAAACCCGACATAGGGACTCCCCTCGCGGTTGTGGCCGCGAACTCGACTGTCAGTGATAACGTCTTCCTTTTCATTTTCTACACGACCTGTGAGGACCAGTCAAACGCTCCGCTGCTGGCCGTGGCGTGTCTGGATTGCATTCCGGGGGCCCCAAGCTGTACCGAAGTTGCCAACAACCCCATCCCCGTATCACACGACCTGGCGCGTACGTCCAGTATAGCAGCTGTCCTAACGGAAGACGGCCGGTCGCTCCGTGTCTATTACCAGGCGGAAAGTGGCTCTATATGGGTCCTTCGCGGAAACATAGCAGATGTGCATAAGTGGACCACGTCTCGGCTCAGTGAGTTAGCCATGGTCGGCACCTCGATTGCCGCCGCATCCATACAGAGATCCCCGGGTAAGCTCCAAGTCATATTCGTGTGTAGGGAGATGGGGCTCCTGAGGTCTCTCGAATATGACGATGTCTCCGGTGCGGACGAAGGTAAGTGGAGATGCAGTTGATCCATTTAACTTCCGTCAAACTGACCCTTTACAGGATATATCATAGACCAGACACCCGGCTCTGCCTGGTCAACGGATGCCAAGTTCGTCGCCTCCTATACACGAGCCACCGACACGAATCACATCCATTATGTTTCGCCGACTCAAAGGCGGCTTGTCCAGTACTCGCGGACGGGAAATAGCTCCGAGTGGACGGTTGAAGCGGAGCTAAGTCAGTGGGGAGCGCCACAGAGCGGTCTGGCTGCTGCCGCTTGGGACGACAAACTTCGGCTGATATACGAGGACGACGAGAAGATTGTCGAGTCCGCCTTGTCCGGGAATGACTGGGAGGGTCCTCAGGAATTGGCCCCTTAATACTGACACTTCCAAGGCGTCTAATCAAATGCGATGGCGTTAGGGTTGTGCTGGGCATGGAGACGGACATTACTTGTGACACTGCCACTGCACATTTTCTAGGTCAAGGTACCGCTTACTGATATGTATATAGTCGACGTTTACATGTTGGCTGTCTCATGGAAGATGAGCATTTGACAATGCTGGGAAGGGGTGCAAGATATATTAGATAGCCCATCAGTTGATGGACTTAATTACGAAATTATAGCCTAGTACCTTTTCAGTCAGTTGTGCCTCTGCTGTCGCTATGGTTAAGAATTCACGCACTTGTTTTTGTAATCCTGAAATTCTTCAGTTAAGTTCCTATAAGACGGCACAATTGCCGCGAAGGACAGAGGCTTGGCAGTTTTAGTCTTCAGAACTAGCTCGACCATTACATACTGAATCTACCATCTTCACCCTTATGTATTATTTTACTCTTAGCATAGGTCTTGGGAACTCATCTCGCGTGTTTTCTTGCTTTCGGGTATAGAGAAGGGGTTGGAATAGGTAAGATAGGGGTAAGACGACCAGCACATCTCTATGTGTATATATAGCTGTGTACTACCCACGCCCTCAAAGCTGATCATGTAGGAAGATTTCTAACTGGTATTCAGCCAGTCTTGAGATTGGCATTGGGCTCTATGAAAGCTATTGAAATAGGCTAAAGTTGAGCAAGAGGTTGCTCGTACTTACGACTGTTCCTAAAGTTTGCAAAACCTGATCTGCGCTATACATAATACCTTGTGGGAAGTTGACAAAAGTCGTGACCTGGGAGTACGAGGGCTATACCAGTAATTATAACGCATGGGTGGTAAACGGGCTACCCTTCGCTGCGTTATTAGTTAGCAATGACCCGCACCCATGGCTTTTTAGAATAGTCGAAACGAATCCTTGGAAGTATTTATCATCGTATAATGAGAAGGAGATTTGCCTACGCAATGGGGACTTTACAGAAGATTTAAGGCGTTACCAAGTTCATGGTTCGCAGTTCTAAAAGCCGCCATGATAAGGAACATCCAGTCCTGATATCGGGGGCCCTCTGCCAAGAACTAAGGATTGCAACCGGTAAATGTCTTCAGATGTGCAATTTTGACACCTGAGTTAGTCCTAGAATCGAAGGACTAATTCGGAGGGACTCGGGTAGTATAGAATTCAAAGAACGCAAATGATAGGGGTCCCGTATTCAAAGTGGTCAGCAGCGGAATTCTAGGAGACTTGATTACAGCAACTTGGGCGCTTCCACTAATTGCTCGCGTTGTGAGTGAGTGGAACTAGTATATCGCATCTCTGACCACTGTGGGGCGTAGTGGCATCTGTGGCGCAGGCCGTGGCTATATTGGATAAGAAAATCAGTTGCGTACAAAGTACCTAGACAGTCGGAACCTCGACTTGGATTCGGGACGACCCCTCGAAACATAGAGGACCCCATTTTCCTAGCTTCTCTTATACTTCCTTCGACATGGCTCTGCCCAAGGACCTCTTGGAGCTCCAGCTCGGCCAGATCGATCTGCTGATGGCCATGTACCCGTCCGAAAACGTGGTCCTGCTCGACGAGAGCTGTCGGGAGCTGCTCGGGACCCTGAGGGCGTGGTGCGATAGCAGCGACGAAACGCCGCCGCCGCCGAACATCCCTCCCGGTTTGTCGTTCGTCCTCAACGTGGAGGTCGCGGAGGACCAATCATCGTCCGCGCCCAGGTATCTTCAATTGGACGTGACCTTACCCCTGAGATGCGAGGGCGCAGAGACTGGCATTAACGAGCCGCCTAACCCGAAGGTAAGGATACGGCAGCCGGACTGGCTGAGCCGGGCCGAGACCTCGCGCCTCGGGGCGGATATTCCCGGCAGCAGCGGGGACATGCTCGCACTCACCGAACACATCAAGGAGGCGGCAAGCCGGCATCGGACCGAGAAGGAAGCCTCTTCATCCTGCTCCAAGCCCCCAACAGACGGCGCGCCGGAAGATGCAAGCCTCGTGCGCGCGTGGTTCTACTTCCCGTCCATCAGCACGCGCGCCAAGCGCGACGACCTGGTGCGGCACGCGCCGGCGCACGGGCTGACGGGGTTCCTGCTGGCGGGGAAGCCCGGGGTGCTGTGCCTCGAGGGCGCGCCGCGCGACGTCGACGCCTACATGCGGTTCATCCGGACGGAGAGCTGGGGCGACATCCCGCCGCAACACAAGAAGGTCAGCGAGCGGTACCGGGAGCCTCTGCGTTTAGCGGGGGTGGGGCGCGCCTTCGCGGACATGCAGGAGATCACCGACGTGCTGGGTGCGAGGCGCGGCGAGCGTGCCAACCGTGGCGACATGAAGGCGCTGGAGGCTTGGCTGGGTGAGAGGGGACTCGGGGAGGCTTTTGCCAAGGTCTTGATATGAGGACGCATGACCTTGGCTAGATGGTGGGAGGAACGGTTGGTTTCATGGCTCCAGGTTCTAACAATTGATTTTGGTTAGAATTAAGCTCCAAGCTGGAAAGTTTAAGGGACGAAGATCAATTTTGAAGCATAGTTGACAAGTAGGTCCTCACGGGGCCAGGTTCCGGCCGAAAAGGGGGCAGCAAGTTTTTAGCTTATCAATAGGACAAATATAACAGGCAGCCACCCGATGTCGCGGAGCCTAACGTTAACCACCCTACCAAGCTGAAACACTTCTCTATTCGGGTTCAAACACGAAACAGCCATTCTCACCAAAAGCTCATGAGACTGCTTTTCCCATCCTACGCCTCGCCTCGTTGAAATTCCCGCTACTCTACATCACCCGCTCCATGAGGTTGCCGTTGAGGGCGCTTGCGCCAACCGCCAACAAGAAAAGCGACACCACCCTATGTGACAAGGGCAAACCGACGCTGGTTGACCACCTCAATAAGCCAATCCAGCCCAATCGCAGCCAGGTACTTCCTTGCTAACTCCTCACTTCGCGGGAGGGGGGCCGTCTAACGCAATCTCAGACACACCCTTCTCGATGGCGTCGGTTTTCACCCCGCCCTCCACGCTTTCTAACTTCTTCTGCTTCTTACGATCCTTAGCCGCCTTCTTAGCAGCGGCCTTCTCGGCATCAAGCTGTTTCTGCTTGCGCAGCTCGTCGCCGCCGTACATTTCTCGCCACTCGTCTACCTTGGCCTGCGGAATCACACTGAATAACAGCTCGGCCTTGCCGATGGCGTGACCTGGCTTGAGGGCGTCGGCTGTCCACGTAGATGGAATGCAGACATTCGCGTCCACACCGAGCTGCCGGAAAATTGACTCTGCTTTTGTGGGCATGTAGGGCGATACGATGTTGGCAAGGAGGTGTAATGTGTTGAGGCCAAAACCGATAACAGCAGCGCAACGCCCTGGGTCTTCGGCGAGAAGTTGGTTGCTGAGCGAGTTATCCTGTAATAGCTTGTTGCCGCGTGCCGAGATACTGAGGATGGCTGACAGGCCAGCGCGCAACTTGTTGTCTTCGAGGTTTTGGTTATATGCTTGTAGTAAGGCGTTCACGTCATCCTTATACGCTTTCAGTGCACCATCGGGGTCAGCGTAGGCGCTATAATCAGGGACCTTGCTATCCATCTTTGCGCCACAGAACTTGACGACTCTCTGGTTAAGGTTGCCCAAGTTCTTCAATAGTTCGTTATTGTTCGCGTCGACGAATTCTTGCCACTTGAACTCCGAGTCGCTTGTTTCAGGGCGCTTTGAAAGTAGGTAGTACCTCCAAATATCAGCATCGACACCCGTCTCTTTTGCGCTGTTGCCGAAAACGCCGATATTTTTTGATTTACTGAACTTGCCACCTTCATAGTTCAGATACTCCGTCGTAGATAGTCGGTGGACCTTGGTCCATTTCTCTTTCGTTCCTAATTGAGAAGCAGGGAAGATGATGGTATGAAACCTTGCGTTTCCCAAGTCAGCCATAAAAACCACAAGCAGTAGCATAGAACTGAAACGGGACCACTCACGGCACGTTGTCCTTGCCCATGAATTGATATAGCGAGACGTTTTCAGGGTTCTTCCACCATTGTTCCCACTTCGTGCCCGCCAAATCGTCCTTGTCGGTGTACGATTTGGCTTATACACACGTTAGAAACGCCCCATGAAGAAGTAACGTTAACAGAAGTCTTACTGATGGAAACATAGCCTATACAAGCATCGAACCAGCTGCGACGATAAGCATTCTGAAGAGGCCTCAAGGGCGGGGGAAACCACGTACACGTAGAATACTTTGTTCTCATATGCGGCATCGTCGAGTCCCGGAAGGCCTTTGGGGATAGACACACCCCATCGGAGATCGCGGGTGATACCACGGGGCTTCAGGCCTTTCTCAATCCACGACTTGGTGATGGAGATGCAGTTGGCGCTCCATTGGGAGCTGGCACCATTGAACCAGCTTACAACCTCGTCATTAAGCGCGTCCAGACGCAGGAAGAGATGTTTCGTTGTCCGTCTCTCAGGGGTGGCGCCGTCCAGCTTACAGCGCGGGTTTATTAGCCAGCCAGTGCCACGCTCCCCAGCCTGCTGCTTATCATCGCCAGTCTCTTCGGGCTCGAGGGGGTCAAGCAGATTGCCGCAGCGATCGCATTGGTCTCCACGCGCACCCGGGTCGTGGCACAGACTGCATTCACCCTCGACAAAACGGTCCGCTAGGAAGGACTGGTGAGAAGGGCAGTAGGGCTGTGTCGTTTCTCGCTCCTCGATGTATCCGTTGTTCCAGAGCTCCGAAAATATATGTTGCACGATCTCGGTCTGCTGGGGAGTCGGTGTGCGGCCGAATATGTCGAAGCCGATTCTGAACCTATCAAATTTTGGGTTGGTATCTGTAGGAAGGTGCTGAAGCTGGCAAGGACAATGGTGTGACCTACCAGTCGTATATTTCTTTGTGGATGGCATGGTATTTGGCGCAGAGTGTAGCAGGATCTACCCCTTCTTCAAGTGCTTTCGTCTCACTTGCCGTGCCGAACTCATCAGAACCACAGACGTAGAGCGTCCGATACCCTCGCCCCCTGCAAAAGCGAGCAAAAACGTCGGCGCTGAGAACACTGCCTATGACGTTGCCCAGGTGAGGCACGTTGTTTACATATGGCAATGCGCTCTGAAAATCTGTAAGCAACTTGGGTAGAAATTCATTGCAGATCAATTACAAGCCTTACCGTTATAAGCACGTTTCGGGTATCCGCTGAGGGAAGTATTGGCTCTGACGAGGTCGCCATTATGTTGGATTTTTGGGTATACGGAGATTTGCAGCCAGTTGTCGCAAGATAGGAGGGAGAGGTCGGCTGTTGCCCTTGTCCCAGGTAAGTTTCAAGTATGAGTAACAGTCCCGCGACATCGGTTCCGCGGGGTCATAAGGCGGGACCCATTATCTAAGGTTATCTTATCAGTTCCATTTCATAACAAATATCGCTTATAACGGGTTTTTGTCATGTATGCATTTAAACGAGGTATACAACTGTGGCCTCAGGCGTCAAAGCTCGTGGTGGTTCACGGGATGGCATTGAATGCTGCTGCATTCATGGCGTTCCTTCAGTACACGAATTGTCTGAAGATTTCATCACTCACAAATTCAAGATTATTTGTTATATGCTGGGAAGTGATGCCACGCAAGTTAGGTCGGTAAGATCTTGAACAATGTTGCCATTTACCCTTGAACAGATTGCAGATAATAAAAATGAAGCACTACTGGCATCTATTTGCACTATGAACTTTTCATAGGTATGTCGATATGACTTTCCGTCAGTCATGAGTTGAATACCCGTTAGATTCCAGGCCACAACTATAAATACTCAAAAGTGGGTCGTTCGGTTACCCCTTTTCCAACCCCTGACCCCCACAATTTCTTTAACATTCAAAGCATCGTCAATTATTTTCCAGTGCTCCGGATCCGAAGTACGCAATAGATCCGGTCTCGATATTTGGATATCTTAGCCTCATATATACTGAATCATACGATGTTGTAATAGAATATGTTTGTTAGCTGAGGTGGCGGTTAATGATTATCGCTACCTATGCAGTGTCTGCCATATAAGCACCCCTTGGTAGGCCCTACTACGCTTTAAGACTAAGCGGGTACTTGCTTATGGCATTACTAGATGGCATATCTGGGACCACACAGGGAGTTTTGTAACACAGTATCAAAAAATTTAGCAGTCTTAATATGCCTTCAGTAAGTCTCTTCTAGTTTGATGATGAATAAGAATACTCAGCATAGAGTTCCGATGAAGCCACAGGACTTTAAGGAATTAATAGATGCAATTATAACATATGGTGTCAGTTCCAAGTTAGTATGAAAATCGGAATAGGGATAAGATTACATTGTAATGGGGCATTCTATTGTACTAAGCTTCGCGGAAGAATGTTGTGCCTAATACGGTAGTCAAGCTTCATATTATCTTTCCCTGGTTGCCATGAATACTAAATTTCTAGTAATAGTCAGCCACTGTCAGCGACCACACTGTCTCGCGAATCCCATCATTCACATCACCGTCGCTGCAGAGAAACGAATAACCATATATGCCTCTTCGATTTTACAAGACCTGTCCTGAATCTTGTCGATCTGGACAGAAAAGGTTATCTAAAATTTTCACCGTCAACTTCATCTGCAGCCATACCGAAGCCGCCGCGATAGGAACACATTCACAAGTTCCTTCCAAGACATTCATAAATCACGCCTCACTTCGAGCAAGTACGCCACACACAACATCTTCAACCCGTCACAAATTAATTACTAACCACCCATACAGCATACATAATATACGTCATTTAGGTATCCACCCCACATTACAAGCCATGGGATCCTCCGGCAAGTACCACGGCGGCCACGGAGGTGGAGGCCAAGACCTGCTACCACTAAGCCAGATTGACAGCTGCAGCAATGCCGGCCCGGGAAAATCCGCTACGGCGGAACCGACCTGCCAAAGATGCTCACGAAAGCCAGAAATATGTCGCCCCTCGAGGCAAAGACAGCCGACGTGGGGAAGTTGAAGCCGCTCGAACCGCCGTTCAGACCAAACACTCCCGTCATGATGCGCCGAGGTGAATTCGTCAAGAGTACGATCGCCTGTCCGGGACGGGGTGGTATTCATGCTGGGAAGATTGGACAAGCGCCAGGTTATACGGGCGGGCTGCCGTTTACGCCGAAACCCTTGGTAGAGAAAAGGACCTGAGCATGAGCGGGTCAGATACGGTGATAAAGACGGAATTGGCCGAGTAAATTTTGCACGGGTTAAGCATAATTACAGTGAGTACCGGGTGCCGAACGGTAAGGGAGGGAGGACAAGGAGTCGGCAGTACGAGAAAAGCGAAGCTTCACATGGAGCCCTCTGGGGGATTGCGGGATAGAAGAAACTCGAGAGCTGGAAAGACGAGGGTTTAAGTCCCGTCTGAATAATTGGAAAGCCACCCGTAATATGTTGGACCAGACGGTAAATAGGTAAAAATTCATTGGTAGGCAGATGCCTGGAACGGCCCTTTTGGAATATCGTGAGCCAATTACGGCATCACACTATTTCAATGGTTATACTCTAGTTGGAGCGGCATGGTGTTTCTTTTCTCCCTTTAGAGTTATGCATGGCACAACTGTATTAACGAGGTCCACGAGGCCGGAGCAAATCGACTAATAGCGTACAAGCGAAGTAGTATAGAATTTGTAAAGCGGTACATTATACACCGTATATCGGTTGTAGTGAAGTGGTTTTCCTATATGCATGACCAAACATATCTTCGTATCATATAAGCCTAATGGCATAAACCGTTACATAACCGCCAAATTCGTTCAATGCCCGCTTGGAATCTCGATCAAATGAAGACTGACATCCGCTTGCGTGGTCATCTAACCAAGGTACTCGATCTCGATATACTGGACGTGCATTTCCACGTGCTCGTAGACGGGCACTGTAAAGTTCAGCATTAACACAGTCTCGGGCTAACTTTGGCCACAGATGTGGATAGAATCGGTCTGCGCCGCGACGGTACTACCATTCGGCAAACTTCAGGGGAAGAAGAATAGGGATCAACTTACTTTCGCCGCTCCAAACGCCACCGTCGCTCCAGACGTTCCAGAGGAGGTAGGCAGGGTCAACTGGAGCCTGGTACGAAATCGAAGTCATGAACTGGCCGTCGACGTACCAGTCGACCTTGCCCGGGGTCCACTCCATGCGGTGGGTTTGCCAGGTGGTCCAAACTGTCGGGAGCGTCACATCACCTATGGCGGAGATTAGCAAACCTTCATTATGCCAAGTGAGACGGAGGATTAGCCAAGGGGGACACTAACGGAAGGCATCAGGCCTCTCAACATCGCGCACAGGGTCATACGACGGCTGGTTGGTGTAGCGAAGCTCGTTCCGGGGCTCGGCGGTGCGGATTTCCAGGTCTGCCTCCTGGACAGCGTCCCAGTCGCTGTTTTCCGGTTTCCAGTACGTGAACATGGCCGTCACGGCGCCGGGGCCGCCGATAGTCCGCGCCCTCATGGTCATGGCGACGTGCTGGTAATCGGACGTATGGGTCTGGAACTCAGCAGCTGATTGGAAATCCGGGTGCCTGACGGTCCGCAAGGTCATGAAGGTGCTCGACTCTGGGTTGGGGTCCGTGTTCGGCTGGATGTAGATGTTATTGAAGCTGTTCGTCATGCGGATCGGCGCGGTCTCTGTGACATCCTTCGACCAATTCATGATGGCAAATGTATCGGTGAACTCCCGGGACAGGAAGTACTCATGGGTCTCCCTGGCCGCCTTGTTGCTGTCCCAGTCGGGGAGAGCATCGGGGACGCGGGGGTTGGCGATGTTCCTGAAGTCGAAGAGCTTGTGGCCGGTGAAGATGGCGGAAGCCGAACCCGTGAGGGACAGCAGCGCGTTCGCCCAAAGGTACTTCATGGTTGCTGGCTATGATCGGACGAAGTTGATAGAAATCTTGACTTGGAGTAAGGAACTTGGCCTCTGGGATGCTATCGTCTATCGGAGCAGATAATCTCCAGCTAGGGAGAGGCCGTTTATATGTGCGGCTCGGGAATATGGGATGGCCATAGTCAGCACAGCTAGATGGAGTGCCAGTAGCCGATGTCCCCCGTCCATGGGAGGGAATCCAGCATCGTCATTGACCCAGCGCGGCAACTGGTCAGCGGACCACGCTGTCCCGGCCGTATATTCCTTTCCAATCTTACTCAGCGCAGTTAACATAAGCCTATGCTCCATGCCAGAGTCAGTTCAGGATTTTACTCTGCCTTCTTTTTAGTTGGTTTTTGTTAGCAGTTCATGCCTTCTCGCGGCTTCCTAATCGAGGCTCAAGAGAAGGGGTGACTGGGGCCAGTTCCCAGTCGCTACCATCCCTGCAGGTAAGAACTTAGAAAACATGTCAGGGTGCGCACCCTAGTGGTATTTGATCTTAGAAGGATTGCTTCGGTGGGCCATCTCGTGTGTCAAGTTCGCTGTCTATTACACAAGTTCCATATGAGTAGTAGAGGCATAACTTAAACATCTCTCGCGGACCAGACGCTCAATTCGTTGCATACCCATCCTATGGGGATTCCCTTTTTAGTTTTGCCATTTTCAGTTTATACTGTATCTCTAGCCAGGAACCAAAATACGATGTTGGCCATAGCCACCAAGGATAAAACATGGCAAGTATACATTACCAACATATTGACACGAAATAGAAGGCGGTGGACCATCACGTGTCGGTAGCTTTCGGGATGTAACAGCACCGCCCACGTGGGCTCGCTGGATGTACCCCGGACTGTTCACGCCCCATGCCAGTACAGAAGTAGTTTGACTAATGTGATTATTGTGGATATGCCACTGCTATTACGGTGTAGAGTCCCGATCTCTTTTCCCTGTGGATGGAAATGGTTAGACTACCATCTGGTCTATGAAAGAGACCTAAGAACTTAGTTGAGAGTCCGTACTAACGCATAGATACCGTCTTTGATTGATTTATGTAATCTGGTAGCCTTTAAACAACCAGAATTCGTACAAGTTAGTGATTGATCCGTCAGAACCTATCTCGCCTTATTCAAGTCAGATGTGACGTTGCAGTACTGACGCGGATGATGCGGCCGAACGAGGCGGTAACACACGGATCTAACTAGAGCACTGAGCCTCCCGGCTGTTCTTTTAGGGCTAAGGCCCCACCCACTCCAGAACTGTATCTATTCCTTTGAGAAGGTCATAACGGCGTTCGTGGGGGCTAAATCCAGACTTTTGCCCACCTAGGCAACCAGAAAAGTGGGATAATTACTTTATGTGGAATGTACTTCGTGCAGTAGTGGTACTATGGAGGTGTCTTTGGGTTGTAATAGGTAGAGCTCTGCAAGCTCCAGATGCGCTATAATAGAAATAGCAAAGAATATATTACCCAATGACCAGCTGCTGGATACCTAGGGTACATCGCCTTTGTCGACATCATCCAATTCCAAAGTGTTGGGGATCCGGACCGACTCGGGTACCAATAGAGTGACGAGCTGGACAGAGACAGTGAATGCTGGAGCAGGTAAGGGATAAAACCAAGTGAGGTTATTAACATCAATAATAAAGAGGTGTTAAGCGTCGGTGGGGCCGGGTCAAAGCAATTTCCTAAAATCGCAGTGCAGCGCCTGAATGTGGAAGTTCTATTGGTCATATCCGCGATACCCAGTCAGCCGGGACCCCATAGCTGCAGGAACGTTTTTTCTGCCCTTGGTAGGCAGCAAGCTGGCTTATTAATTTGTTATGAAAACCTGTTCGTTTATCCTTGGCCTGATCATCAAGGTCTAAGCAGGCCAATGGTAGTGCTCACACTCCTACGATAGATCTGATCTTAGGTGAGCTGCGCAGTACTTACAGCTATCCTAAGTCTTAGGATGAGCCAAGCAGCCAGGCGTTCACTTCTCCTTCAACCTGTTTCTTACACTATCATCGGGATAGAAACTCGGCGAAGGTTCCCAGTACCATCGAACGGCGTCGTACGATAACCTAGTTTGATTAAGTTAGTCGACCCACCTGGAAGGTTCAGTTGCCACCGCTCTAGACACACTTACATAGGTAGGTTCCTTGAAATGTCGCCGCACTACCTGTTTCCGGAATCCAGCTATCTGCGGCTCCGATGACAGACAACCTACATGTTAGGTCAGGAGCGACGGTTTTCTACGACGAAGAGGTCACGTGCATGTTCCTTGGGAAACCCTTCTAGGCGGCAGGCACCTTGAAATCGTTCAATAATACCAACGCGTTGGCTGCCTTCCCAGAAACAAGTTATCCACTGGATAAGTAGTAGAATACCACTTACGAAACGAAATTCAGCCTCATTACACTTAATCCGCCCGTAGACACCACGCCCGGAAACGCCATGCAAGACAGCTCCAAGGGAAAGCAGACGCAACGGAGACGTCCAAAGAAATGTATTCCAAACATCCACCTTCGGGATGCGGCGGCGGCAGCGGGGAGTAGGATCCACCCAAGATCAAGCCTGATGGCGGCTATGACGGCTTGACTGACGTTGCACGCAGTGCTCCTATCGGCATTCCGGAGAGGAAGTAGTTGATTGATTAAAATTCTGAGAAGCCAGCATTGGTGCATCTCCGTCACTTATGTCATCATGCGGCTGCAATGAAGGAGCTTACCATAAGACGTTGAGGGGTATTCCACCAAATCGTATGAAGTAGTCGCGTATAACTGGAACGCGATAGAACTGATCGGCCTGACTTCTGCAGTTTATATCCGTATTTAGTTTTCATCTTCGCGTACCATGTTAGCACTTTTGGTGACTTTCAAGCCATGAACAGCTTCGGGCGGAGATTTAGCGGATTAAATGAGGGCACGGTCGGTGAGCTCTACCGGGCTGGATCTGGTCGGTTATGACAGCGACTCCATTTCTCGGAAAAGCTCTTGTGCAACACGTTTCCAAATTTAGGGTAAATAAGTAGAAGTCTCCTTACCTCAGTGATTCCATTTCACTGTTGAGACGCCCGCGTTGATTCGGATTAACATGGAAAAATTATGAGGTATTGTTTAAAGGTTTTAACAGCTGCCTTAACCTGAGGGAATTGAATATATGAAAGTTTACTAGCAACTTAATTACAATGCTACTTTTATCTATCTCGGAATTCCAAGCTGCAAAAAGGATACTTAAGCTCCCCAACTCCCATATTTATCCTGGTTGCGGATCGCCCTGCTGTGCCGCCACTTCCCCCTTCTTAGCATTAGGCATGATGTCCCGAAGAATCGAGTCGAAGTCCTTGCTGGTCGTCTGTACGGACATCGGATCCTGTCCGTAGTCAATATCCGCTCGGAGGGGTATCACCCTTTGAGACTTGGGGACATCCATGTCAGCGACGGGGGCCGAACATAGGGCAACCGGGGCGCGGCCCGCGTTTCTTCGCGCGAAGTGATCGTTCGCCACCATATCCAGCAGCGAGGACGAGCTCGTCAGGCTCTTGTGGCCGTACTTGCTGCCAGCGCCTATGTTTTGGTAGTGGCTCCGCACCAAATCGCCGCGCTTGATGTAGCCGGGACTGTTATGCTGCTGCTGCGGCTGGTAAGCCATGAATAGAGGGGATACGTCGGTACTGCAAGCGCTCAGCTCGGCCGGGCTCTCGGCGACGGGACTAGGCAGCGCGGTGAAGCAGGAGCGAGGCTCGAGCACCGCAAGGGGCAGGAGCTGGCTGCCGTCCAACTCGAAGCGCAAGCCGACCGGAGCGGCGAGGTCGTCGAAGGCCTCGTCTGGGCTCGACAAGGAGCTCCTTTCGAGTTCGCTCATGGCTTTGTCCGGAGTGGATGATTCCTCGCGACCTCGGGCCTTGAAACAGCTTATGCGAGTTGGAATCTCCGAGTATTGATACGCGAAGGGGTCCGCATATAGCCCGTCTTGCCCACCGCTGCGGTGGCGATGTCGAATGAATGTTCTGCAGACATGGTAGGAACAAGGATGATTGAAAAAGGGGAAATCGAATTCTGTAATATGAACAGTAAGTGAATACGGAGTAGTTTGGGTGAGTGGATGACTGATGATACTCTAGGCAGAGAGACGGAAGGGAAGCATTCTTATAACTAAAAGTTTGCTTTATTGAGCGGCGCCCATCGTCTTCTTCTCTAAAGCTCATTATCCGAGAGACTCGCGAGAAATTGTCCTTACTTAAGTTATTGCAATGTCCACCCCGTTCTTTGAACTCCAGCAGACTCCGAAGAGATATCCGGTCAAGGCTACACCTTTGCTCATAGCGTGAAGCGTTGAAGCAGTTGAGCCCAAGAGCGCTAAGCACGCTAGTTTACAAAGCAGCGAGATGTGATCTTGGCAGTCGCCTGGGAGCCACCCGAGAGATAATTCGGGAAATAAAAGCCAAAGCGTGCATGTGCCGGTTGTGGCCTAGAGTAAATTTTGTTGAACGGAACGAATAATGCCTTGTCTGGAATGAAATGGCACCTGCTAAGGTGTGACCCCCTTTCGGGAGCCTAGTGCCCCACTAGTGAGGGCCTGGTTTGTGCATATATAGGGGGACCTCACCCCGAGCAGTTAGGGAAAGGCAACCATTAATGGTTATATACTTACTACTTATACTACTAACTACCAGCTAGGCTGTTTCCTCTGTCTTTCACTCTATCCTTCACCCTTCTCTCTGACATGAGAACGCTAACTATTATCTATTCACGTCGACCCTTATGCCGCTGCGCCTCCCCCTACCCCCAACTCCCCACCTTAACCCACTCGTTTCACTTGCTCACGTCGATATACCTACGTCGGTATACTCATGTCGACCTCCTCCCCTTACCTTAAACATCTCCCCTTGAGTCGACCCACCTATCATAACTTACTCCCCTCGATTCCCTTACGTTAATCTTCATATAAGCTGCCCAGGCTTTGTGACAAAAGACTGTTGAAAAAGTGCCCGTTACAACTACTATAAGTTCTATCTATATTCTGTCTTCTTTCATGCTCCGCTTTACGCAGTAGAGCACATGTTATAAGTATCCTCTCAGTTACCGGGGCACATCAACTACCTTACAGTCGAAATACTGCTGCTAGAAGAGTAATTATGACATGCACAGCCTGGAACAGGGCCAAGTGCAGTAAATCCACGTCGTCGGCTGGCGGACGTCCAGGGAGGGAAAGGTATTAGG
Source organism: Monosporascus ibericus (assembly GCA_004154915.1). Taxonomy (NCBI): domain Eukaryota; kingdom Fungi; phylum Ascomycota; class Sordariomycetes; order Xylariales; genus Monosporascus; species Monosporascus ibericus. Next base: position 34,291 of record QJNU01000365.1, read on the forward strand.
GGATGAAGTGGGTTGAAGCAGTGGGCTGGCTGACTACAATAGTATTACAATGTAGGAATCTAGATGTCGCTTCGTAGAGATACTCTCATTCAATACTATTAGGGCAGTCGCTACTCACCCAGGCTCTCCCACTTACGTATTCTCGTCCGCGTGCCCAGCTACCTGGCTTCCCGCCAACGATTTCATGACGATACTACACTAAGGAGGCCCACTTCTATGAGAGAGGTTGATATCTTTGGCGGTGACTGCACTGAAGTGGGCATCTCTTGACTTACTACAATCACCTACCAAGCTAAGCAACCCCATACACACAACGCTTTGCCACACACAGGCTTCCATACATCCATTTCTTCCTAAAGCGTTGGGGCCATCGTCATGGCGCACATCAGATAGCCACGATTCGCGCGCATATTTCTCTTTCAGAAGTCATATGGTGTGCTACCCGTTTTCAACCCCACACACCCACTACTACCACTTCAATCCACACCGTCATTCGTGAACACTACCGTAGTGTGCCGTTAAGCTGGCCGCTTGAATTGCAAACATATATCGGCTTGATATCAGGCACATGACAAGCTATTTGCCGATACGAGACATAACTATCTAGGGAAGCAAGCAACGGCGTCCAATATCAGACCTCCAGATTTACCTGATCTCTATTTATCTAAGTAAGTGGATATATAAGAATATCTTCTAGGAGAAAAACACAGCTCAGTGAATGGCTTCTAACCATAGACTGTCGATATTCAGCCGCCCCGATCTCTCAGTCAACATCGTACCTACCTCGCTGAAGTTCCCAGCAGCAATCTTTAAAGATCAATACACTGCGTAGGTACCTGACTTCACAGCGTTTACTACTCACCTACACTTAGCATCTGATATTTATACTCGGCACCTACTACTTTCACCGGTCGCATTGCCCCGTAAACCACACTCCCCTTCAAGTGTTTCGACCGACCCCTACTTACCTTCACCTTTGCTACGACCACTTTCCATCCAACTTACATCTACCCAGGCTCCCTTTCCCACTTATAATCCACATTCCTTTATTGGTGCATTTGGTATAATCTTCTGACGTTAGTTCCTCCAACGCAGGGCTGCTCTTGACTGTTTAGGGTTACGAGCTTTGGAGTAACCAACACGGCCGCAGATTCCTCCCTTTCATCAACCCACGTTCCAATTAACCTCCCCGATAACAGGAATATCGTTGATTTGTGGCGCACTGTTGCGAGCCTGGTCGATACTACCTTGTCCCTCAACGGAATATCCTCATAACATAGCTACACTGCACTATACCTCAGTCCTGGTTCCACAGGCAAATACCCCACATGGCAGGCAATCCATACAGGTAAGGGATTCCATCCGCTCATACATCAGCGCATTTCGCCAAACTGATAATTACGAATGACAGCATTGGGGGCAAAGACCCTCTGGACCCGGATCAGAATGTACGCCGGGCCGAAGACGCCATGGAGAAAAGGGCGACTTCCCTCGAGTCTAATGGTGCCGCTAACCGAAATACATTTCCTTTGAGACCTGGTTATGGAAAAGCCGGGAGCAGAAAAGACGGGAGCGCCGTAAAGCTCTGGGCTAACTATGTGGACATGAACATCAATGACAAGAACTTGAGACTCTACAGATACGCCATCGCCGTAGAGCCATCCGCTGTAGGAAAGAAGCTTGAGCGCATTGTTTGGCTACTTCTTCACGCGACCAAACTGTCCCAGCACAAAGGGGACATCGTCTCGGACTTTAAGGCGACTCTAATATCCCGCAAGGACTTGGGTGAGCTGGCGAAGTACACTTATAACGTCCCCTACTTTAGCGAACTCGAAGATACACCGTCAGAAGCCGCGAAGAGGTACAATGTCCGCCTCGACCTTCAGTATGCCCTACCCATCAGCGACCTAGGAAGATACATGACGTCGCAAGACTCAACCAAGGCCTATCCCAGAAAGCTGGAAATGATTCAGTCCCTCAACATCTTTCTGAATCATTACACGAAGGTCACAAAAAGCCTGATATCCGTCGGTTCCAACAGGACCTTCCCGCTGAGCGCCGACACGGACAACATGAGAGAGCTGGGGGTTGGAATACGCGCGCTCAAAGGCTTCTTCGCAAGTGCTCGAATCGCTACGAACCGGCTTTTAGTCAATGTTAACGTTAGCCATAGTGCTTTCTTCAAGTCAATTCCATTGACTGAACTGCTCAGGCTATTCAAGGACAGATTCCTGAAAGATAACCCAAGAAAGGGAGATGAGATGCTATTTGCACTACGTGAGTATTTCGCATTTCTATCCTCAATTCCAGCTTTGGATCCTTCATTTATTCATTTTGAGGAAGAAAATACTAACTTCTTGTGTGTCCAGATTATTTCCTCGAAGGAATCTCCATCAGAACTACTCATCGCAGACAAAATGGCGGCCCCAACGAGGAAATAAAGACTATCAGCGGTCTGGCAACACAAGGCGATGGCAAGGATCTTGACAAGCAACCAGGGATCCCAGCTCAATTCCTTCCAAAAGTAGAGAAACTCGGGGCGAATTCCCAAAGTGTGAGCTTTTGGATGGATCCTAAACCCGACATTACCCAGTCCAAAAGATCATCGGTAGAACCGGGCGGCCGTCACATTACCGTCTTTGAATATTTTCAGACCAGTAAGACGAACACTCCTATGCTCCAAGGACAGGTTTCTAACTATCGCATAGATTACAAGAACACGGTATTAGACAAATCTCCTTTGCCAGTAGTCAACGTCGGCAGCCAGAAGAGGCCAGTCTATCTGCCCCCGGAAGTAGTAAGTAATTTCTCAAGTCATTTCTTTCCCCATCTTCTTTGGTTTGGCATAAATTCTCAAATATAAGACTTTCGGGAGTCAATAGCTTCAGAAACATGTTTTACGGCTCCCGATCATTTACCCAACTGACCAGAAAGGGCATTTACTGACTCCTGGTGTTGTAGTGCCAGGTCATTGGGGGCCAAAGGGCTTCCTCGAAGCTCGATGAGGAGCAAAGACAAATGATGACCAAGTTCTCCATCCGACTTCCGAAGATCAATGCAGAATCCATCGTCAGCAAGGGTTTGGAGACGGTTGGTCTAAACCCTAATTGCAATCCGAAGATCGTAAGTTCCGCTGGAATGTCCTGACTATACAATAACTAACGTTGTTGGGCGGGACAGAGAGATTGGGGCTTCTCAGCTAGCCCGAGATTGATAACCGTGGAAGGCCGTCAGCTAAGTCAGCCCGCGATACGCTACAATCAATCCACAGTGCAGGTGAAAGACGGCGCGAGCTGGAATCTCCTAAAGCGCCGCTTTCGAGCCGCGGGGACACTTCCAACGTGGTCATACCTCGTACTCTTTCCTAAACCTAACAAGGAAGAACTCTCCATGATCATGAAAGAGTTTGGCAGAACTTTGAGAGAGATGGGTATCCTGGTACCTGAGCCTGTCAACGCCACCATTTTCGCCCCTGAGGACGTCAACATTATGGCCGCCAAAGTAGATCAATTCTTCCGTTCGCTTGACAAACCAGGAGTGAAGTTGATATTCACGATCCTGCCCTCGTCTAATTCCCCGTATTACAATATTGTCAAACGTCTCGGTGACGTGCAACATGGAGTCACAACGATCTGCATGGATGTTAAGAAGCTGAAGGCCGCGAAGGGACGCGACCAGTACCTGCGGAACATTTCCAGTGAGTAATTCTAAAGTCATCCTTTGGCCCTTATTCCTTATCGACGGACGAAAAAGGAGTCCGAGTGGAGACCTTTTCTAGTCGATACCTTCCAAGTATGCTCTGTGACTCCTGGCTATTTGCCTAATCCATTAGAAAGCCCATTACTAACTGAGGGTGCCGTAGTGAAAGTCAACTTGAAGCTTGGTGGCAACAACCACTTGGTAGAGCCCGCACGGCTTGCTCTTCTCAATCAGAAGAGGACGATGATTGTCGGGGTTGATGTAACACACCCATCACCAGGCTCTGCCCCGTCGGCACCCAGCATCGCGGCCATGGTAGCCAATAACGATGAAGACCTCGCACAGTGGCCGGCAGCTCTCAATCTTCAGGCGGAAGCACGTCAGGAGATGGTTACCGGGCTGAGCAGCATGCTAGAGTCACGTCTTCGATTGTGGTGTGCCAAGAAGACCAAGGCGCTCCCGGAAAATATCCTGGTCTACCGAGATGGCGTCTCCGAGGGCCAATACAAGATAGTCATAGACGAAGAGCTCCCTCAGCTTCGCCAGGCGTGTCGAAAAGCGTATGGACAAAAGTACAAGGAAGGGCACTGTCCTCGAATCAGCATCATCATCGTCGGGAAACGGCACCACACTCGCTTCTACCCGACCGAGGCGGCGAACGCAGATAAAAACGGGAACACGAAGCCAGGGACAGTGGTCGATCGGGGCGTAACAGAAGGCCAAAACTGGGACTTCTTCCTCCAGCCGCACGGCGCCATCATCGGAACAGTGCGCCCTGCGCACTACTTCGTCGTCCTGGATGAAATATTCCGAAGCGAGTACGGCCAGGAACGCCCTGTCCGATATAAAAATGTTCAGGATGCTCTCGAGGACGTCACCCAGAGTCTGTGCTACATGTTCGGCCGCGCAACACGGGCTGTCAGTATCTGCACGCCGGCCTACTACGCGGATCTCGCTTGTGAGCGAGCCCGTCGCTACTTCGATTACCTCTACCTCCCCGCCGTTATGGCTGCTGCGCTCACTCTCAAAGAAAAGAACAGCAGCGTGGAAAGACCCGACAAGTTTCCGGTCGCCTTCGGGAGCGATGTGCGCATTCACCCCAGGTTGGCGGATTCCATGTTCTACATCTGATGTGGACACAACGACATTCCTTAGTTTATGATGATTTACGCCCTGCGATGAACACCTATGGCGAATCCCTGCGATGCATTCATATAATGGATTCCTGCCATGATTTTACACCCTTGCGAATAATTTCTACGTTGAGTTCTAAGGAAGGTTTTAACATGGCAGTATGGAGCCACTGGTCGCTCGTTGATAACCGAGCAAGCCAGATATGCTTGTCTCCTGCCGTGGATGGGTGGTGGGTTGGGGGCCGGCGACAGTATTTCAAAGTCGTCAGAAACCTATCTGAACATAGTCCGATCGAGGACTATGTCTTAAGTCGCAGACTTACAGTGGTGGGCAATTGACCTCCGATAAATAGGCCACTAGAGTCATGACATTCCAGCGTGGAAGTCTCTGTTCTACAACACGCTTGGGGCGAGCATTTGTTCGTGAGAGATAATATCGCCTAGAGTGGTGCTGTTCAGATCTCGAACCGTCATCTATCTCGATCATGCGGACGTAGATACCAGACTACATAATTAGCTAGAGAGCTGAAACGCGATGAATTCAAATGTGACTAGACACAAAATCTCCCTATGACACTTGAAAATCGGTAGAACAGATTACATAGATCGGTATAAGAGAGTGTGTGGTGGAGTGGGCCAGGAGGCTAAATAGGGGCTAGCCACGTCTCACTGTCGCAAGTCGACACGTTGGTTATGGTGCGAACGGTAACCATGGAGACGTGAAATCTAAGCCGAAATGCTGTGAGAATATGAAATCAAGGCTGCGCTGGCAAATATATCATGATGGGAGGGCACAACAAGACGGTGGGCTCTGATTAGTAGAGAGCCGTACCACGGTCACTCTTCGCAATGTATCACCTTATTAATAACACAATAGCGTAATTACAGGAACTACACACCAGGGATATCAAATTAGCGCCAGTCTCGACCCAAGCGCAAGAACCAAGGAAACGCCATAAACGAACGCACGGTTGCCACAAACAAGGGAAGATCTACGCCCAGTTTGTACGGCTCCCCCGACTACCTCCTTACTCCGCGACCTATTGGGCCATTCACGTCCCGTTCTTCTGCCTGTTTTGGTAGTCCATGTTCTCCTTGTTGGCCAGCGCCTCAGGCATGCGCCCGAACTGCCACTCTGGGAACGTGATGCCCGTCTGGTCCTGGATGGTGGTCATGAGCGGCGGCAGGTTCTGGTAGATGTTGCGCATGGTGGAACCGGCGGCGCCGATGCCGTCGCCGCCCGCTTCGGGGCCCGTGTTCCAGACGGAGATCTTGGGCTGAAGGTTCTGGATGGCTGTGGCGTTGGCCTTGGCGAGCTCGACATACGTGCCCTTCTCGATCATGAGGTAGCTGAGGAGGCCGGCGGGGCCGCCGAAGGCCTGGCTCATCCGGCCGTAGGCGTCGGCCATGGCTGCAAGGCCTTCCGCCTCCTTCAGCTTCTTCTGCAGGTTGGCCTCGGCATTGACGATCGCGGCGTGGCTCCAGGCGTCGGCGTCGATGCGCGTCTTGTACCCGGCGGCGTCGCTGCTCTTCGTCGTGCGAGTGTAGTCGGCGGCCGCCTGCGTCTCGGCTTCCACCTTGACCTTGTACGCGCTCGCGTCCGTCGCCCGCGTCGACTTTTCGTAGTTGGCCCGCGCCTCGGCCTGCACTTCGTACGCCTTGGCGTCCGCCGCCTGCTGCGTCGACTCGCGCAGGATCTCGGCCTTGACCACGTCCGTGGCGCGCAATCGCTCGAGCTCCGCCGCGGCGCGCTTCATCTCGACCTCTTTCTTGAGGTCCTCGTCCTGCGACTCCGTGGCACGCTGGGCCTGAATGCGTGCGATGTCGACGTCTCGATTCAGCTTGGCCTTCTCGGTGGCGAGGTTCGCTTCGGCCTTGGCCCGCTCGACATCGCGCTCGGTCTTCTTAACGGCCGTCTCGGCATTGCTGGTTTCATGTCAGCATAACAACTCATTCCCGGAAACCTGCTGCAATGCGATTGAAGCTTACATTTTGGCAATAGCTTGGTCTTGGTGGCCATGTCTCTCCGCCTCACCAACGTTACCCTTGAGCTGGGCGTCGGCAACGTCGATACCTGTAATTCGACACCGTTAGTAAGCCACACGATTCGCAGTCTCTTCTCAAGGAAACAAGCGGAAATTAAGGCTCCAGGTGTAAACTCGTGGGTAGAATCCGGGAGTCACGGCTTCTAAATACGCAGGTAAGACTTACGGGCTTGGTTGGTGGCGCCCTCGTGTGCCTTCTGGGAGAGCGACTGGAAGTAGGTCGAGCCGACGGCGTCCTTAAGCTCTTTGACGTTGGCATTGTAGATCTTCAAGCCGAATTGATCGAGCTCCCCCTGGATGTTCTTGAATATGCGTCGCTTGAATTCCTCACGCTCGGTGAAGATCTCCTCCATCGTCATGCTGGAAACGAGCACACGGGTTTCGCCCTCAATGACACCCTTGACGATGTTCTCGAGGTACTGCTGCCCTTTCTTCTGGTCGCTATTTTCCGCCAGCAGCATGGCATATTTGGTCAAGGCGTCTCCGCCATCCTCATCGTGGATGTGGTCAACGACAGACGCTTCGTCGTTGTTACCATGGTGAGCTATCTGCTGTTTCTTCTCTCTCTTGGCATTTGCTCCACGTTGGTTCACGTCCCTGATCCCGTGTTAGTGGCACGCCCAAGCTCGGGGGTGGCGTTAGAGGCGGGATGCACGTACGGACCGATAGTAAACACGACTGGCAAAAGGAATTGCAGCTTCTCCTTAGTCATTGCTACAGAGCCCGATTAGCAAGCTGCGCAATACAGATTTAGAGCGTTGCAGGTCTTACCCTGGAGGTTCATGGCATAGTCGTGTGGCTGCACCGAGAACCGTGTACATCTCTGTAGTGGCCATACCCAGGTCGCTTTGGTAATTCGTACATTCTTGACATTGGCTCCTGTAATGGCCAGGTACTCATCTGGCGCCGCGATCCTATACGACATGACGAACGGGCGCTGTGAATGCCTTTAGAAGGCTAGGTAAAAGCTATTGTCTGGTGGAGTGTATGGAAAATGCGACGTCGGGACACTGTCATAAGACGTCCTGTCAAGCTAGTCGATATGGTGTCGGTTCGACTGGTAATAATGATATGACTTGAAAGACTAGGCCCCGAAAGACTTGACAAAAAGTATTGGGATCTATGCTTATATATACATATGCCAGAACATGTATATGACTGTCAGCTCCGAGAACAAAGAGTCATGAATGGGAGATGCCCTGAATGCATAGCCACCATTGGCGCTTTTCAGGGGAATCAAGATATAGCCGGGAGGGCGGACAAAGCCACCAAGTTGATGATACTACCTTCTTGATTTAAAGCTAGGCTTACAACCAAGCACCTTGCATGCACAGCGAAGGGGCTATTGACGGGATGTTTTGTGCTCCCATTTGGCTATATCAGACCAGTAGCTGTAATTAATACTTAGTCGCACCTAAGTCCAGGCTGTCATGCCTAATAGCCGGGACTTGGAGGAGCTGTGCTTTAGTGTTCCACATATCGTGGCATTGCTAACATCATCCCGCCACTTCGAGGCATGTTCGCCCATTTAGCAGCCAATCAGCTAGTCTACCGAAACGGAAGGGGTTCGGTAGGGTGGATAAGGTTGAAGTGGGAAATGCAGCTCGGTTCTTGTAGTAGAATTGCCTTTCTTACCACCGATAAAGTTATCTCGTGACCGTCACCGAGGCAGTGTAATTTGATTTCTAAGAGCAAACTGCTCCTGCAAGCTCCTGACGGGAGCAAGGCAGACAGCAGGGAGGTATCTTACCCCTGTCGCTCAAACTTTGGGGCTACATTATCCACGACTTCCAGAAGGCTACATAATAGGGGGGAACTGCATTTTCGGTTTAGCTCTGGAATAAATGGGAAATTCGTGGCCAGTCAAACAGCACTAATTCGAAGTTTTTTTGAGTATACTGCTGGTTTAAGTTAGCGTATTTCCCGCTACCGCTTTTTGTGTAGCCTCCTGGCAGTCGAAGAGATAAGGGGCGCAGAGCGTTTCTGGGAGCCTTCTATGACTGGCCCTGAGATCGGCAATCGGCGCTCTAAGTCCGCTACGAGACCCCGCCCTATGACTGGCCGACAGTGCCGTGCATGCTCCGTTCAAGCTGGAAGCGATGATTGGTGTAAGTTTTGAAATCAACACTGGCCTCGAGCTTGTTATATCATGTTTCACCGTATTATGTTGATAGATAAGGTAGTATTGAGCTGATGCTTAACTTACGATCATCCATCATGTCAGTTCACATCCTTTTCGGTAGGAGAAGTCGCAGCATTCGTCTCCGGGCACGCTGTACTTTTGCCCCATGCAGCGACCGAGACAAGGCGGAATTCCGTTCCTGAACCGGCCACCCGTAGTTCTCCGCCCACTCCCCAACACGGAAGAAGAGACAAGGGTGTGATTTGGTGCACTGGGGGGTCTCGGCATGGAGCTGAACTGCAAACTACGATAGCTTCTTATCTGGCAAATAATACCTCTTGGAATATAATGTCATACGAATTAGAGTACACTAAAGCAACCTAACTTGGCGTTAAGGCCTAATCTCTACTATAACCACGATTGCCCACCCCCGCATGCTCTCCAAGATGCCAAGCTCGTTTTCCACACGGAAAGCAACCTCCTGCGCCTCGACAGCCATCTGAACTTCGTCCTGCTCTTGGACCCATCCCTGTGTGCCAAGACTAGCTGATGCTTCGCTAGCCCTGGCCCGGCTACTCGGATCGCCTATAGCTCCACGTTCACACGTTTCTCCAGAACCCAGTCTACTCCTCCACCTTCCCCAACCCCAACCCCCCTTCTTCTTCCTCGCGGAGAGCTCCCGTTCCACCGCAACCTGCACTGGTGATGTCCGCGCGACTGGCTCTTTCTTTTCCATTTTCTTAGGTTGTAAGCTCCTAGCCAGTCGCCGCGCCATCGCCTCGTCATGCCACCAGAGCAAGTTGGCGCTTTGGGAAGACGCCGAGTATGAAGGGGACTGTATGCCCTTCGTCCCCTCTTCGAGGTTGACCTTGAAAAGACGGGCCAGCTCGCCCCGTTTCTGTGTCTCCTCCAGCCCGCTAAGCACTGCCGTCTCAGGGACAGCACCGCCGGGAACAATAGTCAGAGTCGCTAGCGGGGGTGTGGGGGCTTGGGCTCCTAGGTCGATCAGGAATTCCTCGATGGCCGGTGCGATGTGGTCCATCAACAGCGTGTCGTCCATTCCCTGTTGAGCCGTGTGCGCCCGCTGCGAAGCGCGTATGCGGCTGGGTAGAGAGGCGACATGGCTCTGCAGGTGCGAGGTTAGGGACTCCAAACGGGGGTTCTCTGGCGACGACCCATCGTGATGAATGGTATCATACGGCGGCGGGACATCTTCGGACGACTTGGTGTCCATTTTTACCATGTGTCTTCCGCGAAGTGATCAATGAGACGCTCAACATCTGAATTGTGTGCGTTGATGATGAAATTTAGGGGGAGGAAGACGAGCCTGGGCGAGACAAAGTTTAGATTGGTTGACTCTGTTACCCAGGTAATCGATGGATCTTAGTTGACAGTCACACGCCAGTGATTTATCAGATAAAATATCCGGAATTTATGTAGCATTCAACCATTACCTACCGGGAAGATGCAGAGTCAAGAAATCAGCCCTGCATTTAGCCACTTTAGACAAGAGTAGTAAGAGGAATTATGACACATGAATCCCATCCTGAAAAGTGGGACAGATGCTTTAGTGGGGCTAAGCTGCCAAGTGACCTGCTCAGCCCCGACCGCCGACAATCATGCAACTGCAGAGCCAATCAGATTAGACAGGTACCACGGATATCATGTGCCCAGGGTAGATCAAAGACTTCTTCGCTTGCTTAGCGATGCTCGCATCGGCACCAGGATTGTAGCTTCCGCCATCGATTCATGGAAGCCAGGGGCTCGCATGATTCTGCGCTGGTATGTGGGAATCCACGTTACCCAGACAGTCCGCCGGGCTTTACATTCTGTGGCGTCTGGCTATCATCAAACAGAACTCGCATTCCAGACGCTGATACTGAAATAGAGCGAAGGTGTCTGGGGCAAATGAGTGTATTGAAGCTGGACGAGCAGTTATCCTAAATACTTAGAACCGAAGTCGCTACATATAAACATCAACATAATATTTTAAAGCCTTCCACGAATGGCCCCATGACCCCATATCGATATGGACCAGACGACTGGTACGGGCGTTAATGGAGGTAACGGTATCTCTTGGCACCAATACTGGTTCGCAACCTCGCCATATTATCGACAGGTGGAACAATGGTGGATGGAGACGGGCTCGCTAGGGCTTCATTTTCTAACATCCATAAATGCCTCCCTGCATATCTGGGCCAATGGAGATCTTATCCTAAGACTCATGAGCGTTTGGAAAGGACTATTGAGAACTATCTTAGGTGAAAAGGGTGCGTAAGAGGTTTCTAATTGGCATCGAATGAGTCCGATCAAGACATTCGGCGTAGGGTTACGGGATCTCACTGGAAACAACTTGCTATTAGCACCTGTAGTACCGGTCATGCTTTCTGGCTGTGAAAACCCCAAACCAATAACTTAGGGCGCTACGGAGTAAAAAGAGAGGGGATGATAAGACAACTAGGATAGAAAATTATGTTGAGAAGGGACATATCTAGTCATCGAAAGGCATGAAAGGGGTGAACAGGGGAGTCAATACGTCTATCGGCTTCTGGGAACCAAGACAGAACCATCAGGTGCTATACGATGCTTTAAAATGCTAGACACCTGCCTCATATAGGTGAGACCAAGTCGTCGCATGACAATAGCACGGTGGCAGGCTATATATCTCACAAAACACACTCCAGCTTGTCTGTTACAAACAAGGCGCGAAACCAATCCCTCCAGCCGGCTTCCATCCCCAAAATTAAGCTTGTTTGCCCTGACCTGATTGCTGCTGAGGTGGACCCTGCTTCTCCTGAGCAGCTTGAGCTTTGGCCGCTCTATCCTTCGCCATCTGCTTTCTGTACAGGGTATCAGCTGCCCACGACGGATCATACTGAAATAAGGGAGTCCCTAATCCGAGACGCTTACTCTTTCTCTTTGATATATTGGTTCTCCAAGGCCTTCTCACGGTTTGCGAGCGGATTGGGGTCCATCTTTCGTTGGGTATATCGTTTGACCGGTTGCAGCCCCTTAACAGAAAATAGTGTCAAGCTGTGACTTGGTTATGTCTACCCGTACGGCCGAATTGAATCGTTCTTGTTTGTGCTTTCGTCCAAGGAGGAGGTTGCGTAGTGGGTGTGATAGGGATTGTGGAGATGATACGGAACCATGTAAGTGACGTCACAGACAGAGATATCATAGAGCTGACGGTCGCCAATGATCGGTTAAGTGCATACATGGATCTATTCTAGTCGAGTCGGACAAGGATATAATCGGTCTGTGGCCTGGCGTCTCGTTTTGATACAATATTCAGATCCCTTCGTGCATGGCAAGCCTTAACCTCAAGTTTTTACATGGCTCTGCCCCGGATAAATTCATACTAGACTTGTGTCATGCTTAGCTGAAGGATAAGGCTGTTAACTAAACCGTGGCTTAGTTAGCTTTCCTACTAGTGGAGATTGCTATTGTCTTCTCCTGTATCGCTTTCTCTTAGTTGTAGCTGTTTTATCTGTATTTAAGTTTTTTTTCGCTATCCTTCCTCTTCAGACGGGACCTCTTAGAGGCCAACCCGATAATATCTTCTTCATTCAACCTTATATGCTTCAGTGTGTGGATGTCAGGGTCTCATAACTTGCTACCCTCAATGCGTTGTTGTGCGATACTGCTATATCGGTTGGGGCGGTACGTCTGCATGTCATCTAAGTATTCAAACAGGACCATACAGGACTCAACGAGTCTTAAGGCATCGCATCAGGCTTCGGTTAAGCTTTGCGAAATCTGCTAGGCGGTGATGATGCCGATAAAAGGATCGGTCGCATTGCTATGGCGGCTGGGCATCTTGTTGATGCCAGTTAGTATTACAAAAGCCTTGTCCAGTTCCTAATATCCTCAACTCGACTTCGAACTGAGCTAATCCAAATGGTTCTCAAGTATATAAAGCTGCTAACTAGGGTTCATATTGCTTGCTCTGGTCGCGGCCATAGGTCCCAGGTCACAAAACGGGTAATAGGCAATAATCTATACTCGTCTTAACGGCCTACCGCTTGGGAAGAAAGTAGAGACGCAGATACTCTGATTGCGCTCAACAAGGTATATATACCAAAAACCGATAGGCTAAAGGATAACAAATAGAAATAAAGAGAAGTACGAGACCCTTGGTGCACAAGGTCTTAAACCGTATATACCAGTTTAACTCCACACCAATTGTTCATATGAATCGTAGCGAGTTCATTAGGAGTAACAATACTCAGGGTCAGGATTGCTCTTAAAGCCGAGCAAGCGTTTTGGGTCCCAATCGCGTCGCAGCCGGAGTGAAGATACTCTTGAGTTTATACTTCTTTGACTTCATGGCATGCTTAGGTAGCTACATGCTCGCTGCTCACTTTTAAGACGAATCGTCCTCAGACGGTCATGTTCTGCCGAGAGCCGAAACTTGGTAAGCGCTGACGGAGGGGCACGCCGGGGTCCTATGTCCTGGAATTTCAACCGGCGGGGCTAGCCGCCGAGGGATCGGCCCATGGGTCTATTTACAGAAAGATCAGACCGAGCGCCGTGAAATTAGAAGCATTTTGCTATACAAAACAATGCCCCGTCATAAACAAAAAAGCTTATGTAGGCTTCGTTTTTAAGGTGAGTTCTTGGCCAATTATGTAATCCGATTCTGAGCTCTTGGAATGATGCAAATTGTCGTCATAGCCGCAGGGAGAACCTAGTTGAATGGCAATACGATACCAGACCCAGAGAGAGCCTTGGGTGTTCTCCTTGCCCCTGCATCTTCTCGCCTCTCAGGGCTTAAAGCGTTTCTCGTATGTTTATGCCCAATCTATCTGCAGTATCTGGTGTAGTTTGAGATTAAGTATGTGAGGCTCTAATATAAATCAACGGGCGTCCACCTGAAGCAGTCTAAAGCATATAAACATGAAACAAAGTTATACATTTGCGGCCCCACTGCTCTGGCTAGCCACTCAGATTTGCAGTTCGTGGCGCTATACGACAGACCCCTGGTTCCTATGTGGACCATAGCGGATCGCCCTTTGATTAAGCGGCTCTGAGTCTGCAGCTGCTTTGCATCTCCCAGGGGGTTGTACTTAGTAACCTCCACTGGGCCACTATGTACTACAAAGGCTAAGAATGTACATGCGTATGGAATAATATTCTATGGGGTGCGACCTCGTCTGTTTCGTTCAAGATCGATAATCTTCGAACATTAGCAACCTGCGATAGTCGTAAGCACCGGCAGAACCATCTGTTATGTCCTAGTCCATACAAATTTGTATGTGATTCTACCTGACTACTTAGTGGACCCGGTGGAGGTAACTAACTAAAAAACCCCCCTGGGAGTTGTAGAGCCTCAAACTCGCGTAGATAGGTTCAGCCAGTCCCGAGTCTATTCCCGATGGGCCTTCATCTTGTTCAGGTTGGGCTACTTTGAATCCCCACGTGGACCTCGGGACGTATAGGAAACCCTCGGTCGGAGTTGGCCCGCCAGCTTGTCGGCATCAACTATATAATAGCTACGATGTTTCCTCTTCGTTGATGTGTGCTTCGTAATAACCAGCGCTTTCTCTCAATCCGTTGTCGATTTCGTGTAGTCTGAGACTATTCATTCGTTGTACAATTCACATTCTTTTCAACTCGAGTCGATCTCTTGCTAGCCGCTTTTTAGCTCATCACAATCCTTTTAAACGTGCTCTCACTCACGAAATCACAACTTCACAATGCAGTCTTTCCTCGCTGTCTCCGTCGGCGTTGCCGGTCTTATCTCCACCGTTTCCGCCCATGGCGCGATCTCGAATCCCACCCCGAGAATGCCCGGTGATGCCATGCGCGCTGCCTGTGGCCAGCAAATGACCATTAACCAACTCTCCGACCACTACGGTAAGCTGCTCTGCGTTTTGTATTGTCGACAAGATATGATTTCTAATGCTGGTCCCACCAGGCAACATCCAGGGCGAGCTCCAAGTTGCCAACGGCCAAACCGACTTCGACGCGGACGCATGCGATGTCTGGCTGTGCAAGGGCTATAAATTCGACGACAACAAGGCCAACGTGCAGTCCTACACCCCGGGCCAGGTCGTGCCCATCGAGGTCGAGATCCGGGCTCCCCACACCGGCACAGCCAACGTGTCGATCGTCAAGACCAGCACCAACTCCATCATCGGCCAGCCCCTGATCTCCTTCGAGGACTACGCCTCCACGGCGCACACCATCCCGGCCGACCAGAAGAGCTTCGACATCACCATCCCGAGCGATCTCGGCAACGAATGCGCAACCGCCGGCGACTGCGTCATTCAGTGGTACTGGGACGCTCGGTCCATCGACCAGACCTACGAGGTAAAACCCGACAACTTGGAGCTTCGCTTTTCTGTGAATTTTTACTCATGATTTTCTAGTCCTGCATTGACTTCACCGTCTCTGGCTCTGGCTCTGGTTCCGGCTCCCCAACCACGCCCGAGGCTGAGGAGCCCACTACCTCTGCTACGGCTACCCCCACCACGGCGACCACCCAGCCGACCACCACTGCCGCTCCTGCTCCGAGCTCAACGGCCCTGCCTGAGACCTTCACCATTGAGACTTGTAAGTTCCCGATCAATCTCCTGGTTAGAAGAAACAGTTACTTACTCCGAACGTCGCAGTCATCGACTGGCTCCGCGCTACTACTGGTTCCGGCAACACCCGCCGTCACGCCCGTCAACTCTTTTAAATAGGTCTGAACGGCGAAGCAATGGACTGAACTCTAGCCAGTGGTACTGTATAGGGTATAGGCCCTTGGTCTTTAGGGCGACCGACGTTGTGTAGGAAGTCGCCACATTCTTGTAATTATTTTTAGATGCTATGAACGCATATATACATGATTCTTACCAAATCTAAACCCCGTTATCTGGTGACTTCTCCACCCACCGCTCTCGACAGCATTGTAATTCTAGCTTCCGCGGTCCGTCTGTCCTGCTGGATTTCACCAACACAGTAACATAGCTGCACCTCAGCCGTTTACAGTTAGACAGCGCTTTTGTGTGTTTTTCACGACACAAGTATTTTATATCCCCTCCCGAGTGTTCTACGAGTAACCACTTGAGTAAGTCTCGACTATGCGTGTTGTATGATGGTACCTAGCGACACACGATAGCGATACGTAAAGCGGTCACTAAGTTGGCCCTTTGGTGCTGTACATCACACAGAACCTCTGAGCATACTCTGGTATATACCATTAGCACCATTGCGGCAACAAGCAAGGCTACTTTGGCGACCAAACTCAGCGCCTCATTTCAAAAAGTATAAGGTCTGTTGACGTTTCTAGGTCGAACATCTCAGCCTGATCAAGTGTAAGAGGATTCGAGATTGCGAGCATGCATTGCCTATAAATGACTACCATACCACCCTGTCTTTAATTCACCACTCTTTGATACCTCCAATATCAGTGGGGTACAAACCTCGCTAGTTATAACAGTACCTCCTAGAAAACATAATGTTTCATTTCCTCAGGGAAGACTTGCTCGCTTCAATCAACTCTCTCAAGTCGCGCTCTATCTGCTCGAGGGTCCGGCTGTTCTCATCGACGGAACTCAAGTCCGTCTCGGCCAGCTCGTACTCGTCGCTGTCGCCCGACAACGAGTCGCCATCGGCAGTCGAGGACGACGATGACGACTCCGACGCCGGCGAACTGTCTCTTTCGTCGCGCTCCGTCGAGCTGTGCACCGTCAGTCTGCCTCGGCCGCCGCCCGATGACTTGTAACCGTCATAGCTGGAGTGTTCGAGCGGCATCAGGCTCTCGTCCTCCCGCATAAGGCACTCCAGCATCGCCAGATCCATGGCGCCCACGCCCACGGCCGGCAAACCCCGAGCCACCTGCGACTTATACTCTTCGACGGGTATCCACCACATTTTCTGCTCATTGTGCTTCGTGGCGGGCTCCTCCTTCTCCGGCTCGTCTTCGGGGAAGAAGCTCGTCTGGCTCAGGGGACTCTTGGGGCTCGCGGGTGGGCTCTTCTGCTGCCCGTCGGGGTGGTCCTGGGCTGCGGCGGCGACGACATCCAGGCTCAGCATCTCGTTCATCTGCAGGTCGTCGTTGTCGGGGTCGGGCGGCGCGGGCGCGCGCTCGACAATGGGCGGCGACAGCTCGGGCTCCTCGATGACGGTACCCAACGCCACGGCGTACGAGGACTCGGCGACGGCGGCGACGGCGGCCAGCCGGGCGCGCTCGTGGTGACACTGCGATGGGTAGTCGCAGTCGAGCCAGCAGTCGTGCTCGCGGTCGAGGAAGGCGCGGTCGCGGCTCCGCTGCACCGCCTCGCGGCCCAGCACCTTACGCCGCCAGGCGCCCCACTCCTCCCAGCCCTGGTAGTCGAACTCGGCGCGGCAGTAGCCGCTGTTCTCGCGGCGCCGCTTCTTGCCGCGCCCTCTCCCTGATAGCCGTGTCGTCGTGCAGTACTCGTGCGAGCACACGAAGCAGCGCCGAGTGCTCGCGAGCCGCCAGATCGTGAGGCACCCGTGGCACTGCCAGACCCAGGGACGCGGGTGAGGGGGCGGAGGCGGCGGCGTCGGCAGGCAGTCCGGGGACGTCGGGAGGATGCTGCGCAGGTGCAGGCGCGCAGGCGGCGTCATGGGGTGCGGCGTGACGGCCTTGGAGGAGCCGGCTGACGGTGGCAAGATGGAGGCTGTGGAGGGCTTGGAGGAGAACTTGACGGACAACTTGGGGAGAACTCCGTGGAAAGGCATGCTTGATTCCCCGTTTG
Organism: Monosporascus ibericus; assembly: GCA_004154915.1. Classification (NCBI taxonomy): domain Eukaryota; kingdom Fungi; phylum Ascomycota; class Sordariomycetes; order Xylariales; genus Monosporascus; species Monosporascus ibericus. The sequence goes on from QJNU01000365.1 coordinate 52,004, forward strand.
CTTTATGTGTGTGTGTGTGTGTGTGTTTCTCTCTGACTGGAGTTTGCTGTGACTCGTGATATCAATTTGGGGGTTATGTTAAGCGGGACTAGCAATATGTTGTTGATCAATAGCCGTGCTTAACGAATACTACCAACTCGGTATTCGGATACTTGAGATCATCAACGAAAGTTCTGACAAGAATGAAAACAAGCAGTAACTCTGGAGCTCTGCGAAAGAGGGTGAACAAGACTCAACGATGTCCTCGGACTGGGAAGCTGTATCATAAAGCAGAAAAACTGATCAAGGAAGCTCGAAGCTTTGAGGAAACGAGAGTGCGATGGTCAAAAACGACGAAGCAAGGTTCTAAATAGCACCGCTTCCTTGTGGGTTCTCATGTTCATATAGAAACCGCGACTCGCTTTGTTTCCAAGGACTAAGAGCGAAGACATAAAGGGGCCTAGACTCGTTCACCTCGTGCCCATAGAAGAGGAGAACATGTTGGCGTATGTGGTAGATAATCATACCAAGTTCAGAGCCGCCTCGATCTAAGCGAGGACTTGCCTCCATAGTCTTTGGTGTACTTCCCTTCATCCGAGTTCTCGAGGCTGACAAAGACGCGAGTAAAGGGGGTGAAAGGGGCCAACTTCAGAGTGACTATCAATAATGCCTTAAGACAAAGAGCTCTCCGTCAGGAGACCTTAGCAACGGAATGGGCAGGGAGGAGAAGGCCAATGTCTTCATATGGGCTTGTTCCTATGAAAAAAAGAAAATATATATATATATATATTTGAGAGAGAGCGTCGAGCCAAAGCATGACGGGATATTGGCGAATCGATTTGAGCAAAAGTCTGTGTGGCCGCTTGCTCCTAGCGTGAGCACAATAGAGTCCTGAGTGTATCCAACATTGAAGTTTACACCGACTATTGTCATCCTTTTGCAGTAGTTGCCAGCTCGCGGCCACCTTCACCTTCTCTTCATTGATCGACCGGTGTCAGAGCTTAGAACCGCGTGTTGGACTACTTGCTTGATGCACATACTCTAGCTACTCACTTCGCTCTGGTCTATGGTTTTCGGGTTGAATGGGCCGGAAGCGTCGGGTAACACGCAAGCAAAGCTTACCAACTGTCTTCCATCAATGGAAAAGTACCTCCGACTGCCAGTGATGTGCTGCGGCGGGCATGTCAGCGACTCCTTTTGACTGCATTTCAGCACCGCAAACTATGCTCAAGTAGAAAATGACAATGCACTACTCCAAGAGCAGCATTTGAAGCCCATAATTCAGCGTCCTGCCTTTAATAGCGCTGGCTCACAGTGCCCTTGATGTTGTAAAGAGGCTTTTTTGGCTTCGTATCGTGGTTTCGTAGCGATGCTTCCTTCCAAGTGGGAGGAAAGGGGGGGATGCAGTGTGGAGAAACGGTTGACGGCATAGCCACACCCTCAGCCTCAAGACACAAGCACAGCCCTATGCCCCACATCAAGAGGTAAGTAGTGCGAGTCTCCACCCCCACGACGCGGTCTCTCCAAATCAATTTACGCGTCTTCGGGTCTCTTTTTCGTTAGTGCTTGGCGACTTGACAGCTCTGGCCTCAAGTCTTGCTGAACTCCCTCAACTGTGGACTTCCTCAGCCCGCGACCTGATTTTGCACTTACCTACTTCTCAACCTCCCTTAAATCGAGCCCTAATTTTATCGGCGAAAAGAGAGGCGTGTCGAACATGTCGGACTTCGAGGATGAGATGGACATTGATGTCCCTACATCGAAGGATATCACCTTCTCATCCGGCGAGACTGCGAAAGGCAAACGAAGTGCTGCCAATTTGCCCGTCGAAGCCGAAGATTCTCTTCCATGGGTAGAGAAATACCGTCCAGTCTCGCTCTCCGACGTGTCGGGTCACCAAGACATCCTAGCCACAATCAACAAGTTCGTCGACTCAAATCGCCTACCTCACCTCCTTCTCTACGGGCCCCCGGGAACGGGAAAGACATCCACGATCCTAGCACTAGCACGGCGGATATACGGGGCCGAGAATATGCGGCAGATGGTCCTGGAGCTGAACGCGTCCGACGACCGTGGTATCGACGTCGTGCGGGAGCAGATCAAGACTTTCGCATCTACTAAACAGATCTTCACGATGGGTGGGGCGTCCCGGGCTGGCGGCATGGCGGGCTTCAAGCTGATAGTGCTGGACGAGGCGGATGCCATGACGAATACGGCTCAGATGGCCCTGCGGCGTATCATGGAGAAGTACACGGCGAACACGCGCTTCTGCATCATCGCCAACTACACGCACAAGCTCTCGCCCGCGCTCCTGTCACGATGTACACGCTTCCGGTTTAGCCCCTTGAAGGAGGGCGACATTAGAGTCCTGGTGGACAAGGTCATCATGGAGGAGGGCGTTAAGATCACTAGCGAGGCCACAGATGCACTTGTTACGCTAAGCAAAGGTGACATGCGACGGGCGTTGAACGTCCTACAGGCTTGCCATGCATCAAGTAAGTTGCTGGATGGTACCCAGTACGACAAATCGCTAACGCCCCCAGGTACGCCTATGCAGCCCAAAGATGCCCCTAAAATACCGGACAAGGACATCGTACGTGATACCATCACAATGGAGACGATCTATAACTGCATAGCCGCCCCCCCGCCCGAGGCAATTACAAAAATAATGAATACATTACTCGCGACTTCGGATGTCACCACATGCCTATCGACCATAAACACGCTGAAGGTTGCGAATGGCCTCGCGTTAGCGGATATCATCACCGCGCTCTCGGAGCAGTTGATGACCGTGGAGGTAAAACCAGAAGTGATGATTAGATGGCTGGAGGGTCTCGCAGAGATTGAGTACAGAGTATCTGCTGGCGGGAGTGAGGCGATCCAGACGGGCGCAGTCGTCGGCGTGATTAGGGAAGGTTGCGAGCTTATGGGTTGAGTACTGATATCAAGTGGGTGGAGCGGGGGACAATCCCTGACTGACGACATAAACTGTCCCAGGGAATATCCCAGTGGCATCAGAGCAGATGTTCGGTATTCAGCGAGACAGCTTTCGGAAAGGAGCCGATAGTGCTCCCTAGGGATTCCAAGCGAACCAAGCGGTCGCCGCCGCGATGGTGGAATGCTATGCGTAGCCTAATTCATCTTTGAATGAACTATTTAACGCGGTAGTGAAACCCGAACAATACTTTTAAGACCGAGCCTCTCTTCCCCAGTCGTGAGTGGCTTGAGGTTTTGGTATCGTAGGTCTGCTGGCATATCCGTTGTTTCTCTAGGATTTATGGTGCCAGATTGGGTCACTCAGTATGCAAACTGCTTTTGCGTAAGAGATGGGAGCTCATTCACAACTTACCGTACAATGATGAATAACAACATCGGGGCCGGCAGCGCCTGCAGCTCCAGATACTGGCCCTACCGAAACTCTAAACTCCTCTTGCTTTCAGATTGCTCGACCAGTAGCTTAGCAAGCCGTTGCTTCATTACTACAACAACAGCATCCACAGAATCCCCGGGTATTCTGCGCATCGTTCGATTTTAAACTATACAGTGGTTCCTAGCCGTTTGCCAACGGGGTCACGATCTCCCATAAGTGTCTCAGTAGCCAAGTATCAAGCCGTTAGTCGACCGTTTGCACAGCAGACGCTTTTCAATCGAGTTTCATAGGGTCTCGCCATCGCTATCGCCCTCAGGGGCCACGCCAACTCACAACAGTAAGCGGCACAGACAAGTCTCCGAGCCCCTATCTAAGCGGACCACCGGATAACCCGTAGCGCCACATTATCGCACGAAATTAGGCTTTGCAAGCTCATCATCATCATCATCATCATCATCATCGCCATCAGTCTTACCAGCTACTCAGATCGACGGTGTTCGCCCCCTCCGCCCGCGGACGCACGACGATACGCAGCAGGACCCTCAGCTCCCTCGGCCCCTCCTATATCTCGCTGCGGGCATCGTCCGCGCCTCCCTCACCAGCCTACCTAGCCGCCCACACGCACGGCCACCGCCGCCCACCCCCCTCGTCGCGATGCCGTGGAGACACTCGCTCCTCATCGGGTCGGTCGTCTGGCTGTACCTGCTGTGGGGCCGCATCGAGCAGAACGTCGAGTTCGCGCGGCAGCACCCGCTGCGCGGCGGAGCGCTGCCCAACGCCTTCTACGTGCTCAACCTCGCCCCGCAGGTCGCCGCGATATTCGGCATCTGGGGGGTCCTCGCCGTCGACGCCTGGCTCAGTCTCCGCCCCCCACACGGGTGGCGGCGCTGGTGGGTGAGGCTGTTCGATGTGTGAGGGGAGTGGCGGCGCTTGGGCAAAGGGGCGGCTGAAAGGGGAACGGGTGAAATGGGGGAAAAGGAGAAAAGGGGTTGATGGTGCTTAGCTAGGGTCTAGCGTGGGTGGCATGGGTGTTAGCGATTTTGTTTTAGCCAGGGTGTTTTCAGTATTAGAAGACTTGGTTCAATTTATTGCTTGTATATAGTAACTGAAAGCCATTGAATATCAGCATTGTGTTATTGTAGAAGATTTTGTCGACCTATCTCAGGGCTGCGGCGATTTGGTATACTTCGGTTGGGAGGTAGGCATAGGTCGTTCAACTATTCTCGCCAGAGCTTGCAGATGTTCAGCTCCAGCGTTCCCGGGCCCAATATATAATAGACTTAACAACGCAAGGAGCAATGTGATCTGTCCTGCTCGCGTGGCCAAGGCCCAGATTACAACTCATCAGGCTGCACAACTTCCTCTCTTGGTTTGTTTCCGTTCCGGGGCTGAATCTTGACTTGTAGGTTAGCCCTATATTCTTTGCGGCTGGTACTAGTGACTCCGCATAGACAGCCGCTCTTTAAACTTCATGCGAAACAGTATATATATTTGGTTCAGCGGTCCGAGGTTGTCGCGCGCGCATCTGAGGCCGCGCAGCTGGCCCTGCATGAGCAGGAGGGGTGTCACCACCTCCCCACGGGCAGGTACAAGCACGTGGCTCACGCGACGGTGGTGCTGGACGGCAAACGCTTCATCTCAGTCTTCGCTCCGTGGCTGCTCTGGGCAGGGATCACGCGCAGCGGCGCTAACTTCCTGATGCCGGAGCCGCTACGCAACCTCCCATCGGTGCGCTCTCGGTCGCGACTGCGATGGGCTCTAGGAGGCCGGCGTCACCTTCCGTTTAAATTCCGTCTTCTGGCCCAACCTGCTCGAAGACTGAGCGGCGACCAGCACACTCAGCATGTTGGCCTCCCCGTGGCGAGCGGGTGGAAGGTCGGCAATAATCTTTTGGTGAGACAGGGCAACTGAGCGAGGATATCGGGGAAACCCGATTTGTAGTTCGGGGATGCTCTATGAGTGGAATCTTTAGTATCTGCCGCCGTCGATGAGGCCTCCGGTATCACATGTACATAGCTCGCTCAATTTCGCGCACTTCGCCAATCATTCTCGTGTCTCAGAACTCACACTCTGAAGGAGCTGTACCCCCTCCCCGCAGCCAAGAGCAGAAGCATGATGTTGTTCACTCCCACTGCGCCAGGATAGTGTCGCCCTCCTCGATACCGGCGTACCCTAGGCTGTCCCGCCAAAGTTGTCCCGTCTTGCGCTTATCCTTAGCTTCGGCTCCGACTTCCCTAGGCTCCGACCCGTTGAGATATAAACCATTGGGATACTCGCCGAGCTCCTTAGTATCGAAAGCTGCTCTCAAAACATCGCCGCCCGACTTCGAAACCGTGCGCAAAGTCCCGTTGGGAGAAAACCGAGTCAGGATCGGCCCGAGGACCGGCAGCAGGATGGGAGCAATATAAGCCATGATAAACCACAGCATCCGGTTCCCTCGACGCACGAGATTGCTTGCCATGCCACCTGGGTCGAGGCTAAGGACAGCCACCCTGGACAGCACAGGGTCCTGCGGCAGGCGGTATGATAGCTCGCGACTGTGTGTGTTACTTTCCGATCGAAGCAGGGTTATGGGATAGGTAAGAAGTTGTGTTGCAGGTTAGGATATGAACAAGTTCAAGTGCAGGGGCATCATAGCTCTATCATACCGGTCCTTCCTCCACCCCCCTACCGCTTTGGAATTTGCGCATGGAAGATCTAAATATTACTTACAACATCATGACTTCGCATAGCTTGCTCGCGCCGTAACGTCGGAAGCCATAGCAAGGATCTTTCGAGTCCTCGAGGGAGCTGCTCCACTTGCCTTTCGCCAGGCTTTCGACGTCTATGGGTTCACAGAAGATCTGACGGTACTTCTCAGGGGCGTACCCCTTCCCATACGGCCCTATCTTGTTTCTAGGGTCCGCAGTGCTACACGACTGGTTAGCAAAGCTTCAAGGCTATTGCATCCAATGGGAAGTGTATTGTACTCATGTGACCAACTGCTGATCACCACGATCCGGCCATGCTCCTTGTCCATACTCTTCAGTAGTAAGAGAGTGAGGAGGAAATGCGACAGGAAGTTGGCCTGAAATGACATGTCGAAGCCGTCGTTGGTGTAGGTCTGGGTGGTGAGCTCTTGCCATCCCGCATTCAAAATCAACGCGCGTATGGGCGGTATCTCGCCGCTCTGAACGCGCTTATTGATTGTCTCCGCAGCCTGGCGAGCGCTGGCAAGGCTCGCAAGGTCTAGGGGTAGTAACTCGTGGTCATGCTGAACCGAGGTGGCTTTCCGGAGGACTTTCTTCACTGCGTCTGCGGTCTCAACCTTGCGGACAGTATATATGCCATAGTTGTCTTTCGCGATCTGCGGCTGGCTGAGGATCTGTTCAACCGTTGCTGAGCCTAACCCTCCATTGGCGCCGGTGATGAGGATAGATCCTTTGGGTGACATGCTTCCGCTTGCTGTGTTGAAGTCGGTCTGAGGCCGCGATGCTCTTTCCACTTGATGATCTCCGTGGGTTGGTTATGGGAGTCTCGGTATGATCTAGGTAGAGCGTAAAGCAAGTCCGGCGCGTCGGCCGTCCAATTTAAATAAATAAAATTCCCGCACCAAACGGCGATGATGGAGACAGGACATATGTCCCGGCGACTCCTGGGCCCACACATTCTTCTACATCACTACCAGAGACGGAAGCGGTGGAATTTGGAGATATCTCAAATTGAGTGTGAAACACCTTTTACTTCCTTAGTACCCCCAAGTTCGTCAATAGAGCCGAAGCGGTAAGGCAGCAACTCTTCGTAATGTAATGTCCCATCATCATCCCTAGGTTATCCCTAGGTTATAAGTCTCCGAGTCGGATACCAGTTTGTTCCGAGTAGCCCCTATGGGATGTGCTGACAAAGCATTAGACCCTATTCAGTCTAGCGACCTTGTGCCGCTAACTGATTCTGACCCAAGATCGAATTATATCCTGATATGCCTGTATAAATTAGCTCGAACTTGCTCGGTAGATGGAATATCCGGATGTCTGTATAAATTAGCTCCTGGACTTGCTCGGTAGACGTTGGGTATTTATGCGATTGCCATCTTGGGTCCTTAATTGCCTGGCAAGTCCATTGCATCCTTTACTGATATCTACTGTAAGAGGCCAGCTGTGCGCTTTTCGAGTGCACCCCTTCATCCTAATGCATAATTAGCGATGTGCCTCTCATTCCGGTATAATTCGATAAACAGGCAATGATGTACGAGATACTGGGTGGAAAGATAGTCACACTGCCGAATTCATTCGCGGACCAATGGAGGAATCGAGATCGCTGGAGAGGGAACAGAAAGGATGGAGAGCCAATTGTATAATGATCTAACAATTTGGAAAAGCCAAGGGAATATCATGTCTGCGAACCTCCTGGTCTGAGATTGAATGTCAAATCGGGTAACTCTTGATTGTTAGGCAGGATAGCTCCTTTTGCTGGGTTGCGGATAAAAGGGTGAGACTACGCGGTATTAAGCCGATGGAGATACTGCCAGAGAAAATGGTGTAAAGTACAGAGTGAAAGGCAGAAGAAGCAGTCTAGCTGGTGGTTCGTAGTATAGGTAGTAAATAGATGACCATTAATGGTTGCCTTTCCCTAACTGCTCGGGGTGAGGTCCCCTATATATGCACAAACCAGACCCTCACTGGTGGGGGCACTGGGCCCAAAGGGGCTCACACTTTGGCACCTGACAGATACCTGGTCATGCCATCGGAATCATAGCGATGCGCAAATTAAAGGAAATCTTCCCATCTATTGTTGAATCTAGATCTGGCACATCCAATGGGCTGGAGAAGTCATTTTGAGGCTTCCTATTTGGCTCTCTCCAGCTTAGACGCCGTTCTTGGGAGTACTTCTCAAAAGCTCGCCCCGATATATCGATTAACAGTGAGGGTTGTAGCTGGTAACAATAAATTGATCTAGATATAGGCCGAATCCATATATCAACTCTATACTCATACAGCCGTGCGAAGGGCTCTTTCCACATCATCCCGTCGCCATCCAGGCGACCGACCCAAGCAGACGCATGTGCTCACCAATACTATAGGAAGGTTAGGAACGTTCAAAAGCTTGAGCAAGGGTGGGCATCATGCCTTGTATCAGACGCGAGACGTTATTCTCAGCCAGTTGTATTAAGCCCTGCTTGGGCATGTTAGGCCGACATGTAACCAGACCTGAATTTCTCTCCTTGAGGAACCCCTCGATGTCCTCTATATCAAACCATTCCCCATCCATCTCCTCTTGAATCTCTCGCGAAAGCTGGGACAAGGGGACTCTCATCGAGCGCCCTCTCTGATGGGGATGAAAAGAACGGCTCGTACTAGAGCGCGGTGAAGATTGGGGATAATGGGTTCCCGCGCCACCCAAGCTAAAAAATGGGATATCTTGCCATTCTTCTAGACCTCCCTGAGATGTCCAGGCCCTTATTTCAGACTCGAAGTAGGAGGTGAGCCGCTCACGACTCATCATGCTAAGAGGAATCCGGAATTTCCTTCGAAGACCGTCCAAAGTGATGGATGGATTACGGAGAGCCAAGTATCCATGGTAAAAGCAGTTCATATGGAGTTGTTTGATAAACACTGAAAGTTCTACAGTCGAGGAATTCGCCGAGCTAGATTCGAGCGGAGAACCGGTGCTCGACAATGTCTGCAGTCCCCTAGAGTTGACGGTCGATTCGTGAGAGAGATCAGACGATGGGCGTACCCCCAATCCGAGAGAAGAAGATGGGGACGGACTTTTCTGGTCTTGATCTGCCGGTAGGGACAGAGACCCTTCACTCTGTGGATAAGGATCGGTTTCTGCCTCACCGTCTGGGCTAGCTTCCTTAGCTGCGGACACACATGTCTCCATAGTGTCGCGCAGATAGGGCGTGAGATCGGGATGTGACAGCAGCGCACCAGCCTGTATCAATTGCTCACTAAACAAAAGGATTGTTGTACTCATCTTCTCAATTGCAGACTCCAGGTGGGCGACCCGGGCTTCAAAATTCGATATAGTCTTTTCCTTCCGCGAGCGATAAGCACGTTGTGCTAGCCGGATTTGCACCCGACGCCGCTGTATCGCGTCGAAGACCCAGTTAATGGACCTAATATAGATGAGAGACCATGAGAGACATTCTACGCACCTCTTCACTGGTCTCGCCCACCGCATCATTATGAGCTTTTCGCGGTCTACCACGTTTCTTAGATGACGATCGAATTGTACTCGAATCACTTCGTCGACGTTTTGGTGGTCGCTGCATGGCCAATTCCGGTGCGATTGTTTGGTCCGTCTGCTGGTCGTCTGGGAAGGTTTCTGGTAGGAGCCCGCCATATAACGGTAATTGACCCTGCTCCTCAGATCGTGGTCGTGGCGTGAACGGTTCAGGGAGAGGATATGAGGACATAGAAAGCAACATGCTGAGATCCGAGGTATTTGAGAGATCCTGTAGTGATGGGCGATTGTAGGGGAACAGCAGAAGCTTTTGCTGGCCCTCGCCCCAGGGAAATGGGATGGCTGAATCCGAGATGACTCCATCGGAAGGCTGAGGCTGAAGCGACACCGCTGCATCGTACATTTTAATGGTCCAGACGATGTGCTGATGGCGCTCCCTGTTAGGCGAGATGGGCGATGGTGAGAATGACACTGATATTGTTATCCTATGCACTTCGGATGGAGTATAAGGCGAGAGACGAGGAGAGAAGAAGACAAGTAAGAAGAATATTAACAAGGCTACTCTAAAGAACCCTTATTAAGGATTCTATACACTTGCGCGACATTGTCAACCGCTAAGATTAGGGCAGCATATTAGTCTTTCCCTTAATTACTCTCCCTCTATAGCGAGGGAATGCGACGGAAACTGTAATTGCCACCGCCTGTCTAATTGGTACCTCCAATACAGGTCCCATGAGCCTTTGAAACGTCTCCCTGTTGACCAGGAACTAAATTAAATTTGTCATCAAGTGGACGACCAATATACGGGGAACGTAATTGGTTTAGGAATTAGTGCGACCTGCGCTCGGACTGATCAGTAATCTTCCCTATTTTTGATTAATATTCCATCTAATCGGCTGTTAGCGACTTGTAGCGCTCTCGTTGGCTAGTATTTTGCAGCCCTAGGCTGAAATAAGGTATTCCATCTCTATGGATGGATGCCATTGCTATATAATTCCCTGAAGCTGATTGGCACTACTAGACGTCTCTAATTCCTGCTTGAATGCTAGAATGTATTCATTAGTCGAGTTAAGTGTGATCCTCTGCTGTGCAGTATTCGCATTGGCTAAAAATAAAAAATGATTTGCCTCGAGGATGTGTGAAAAGGTGATGAGATTAAGGCTCGGCGTGTGGAAAAAGAAAGACGCAGATATTTGAATAGATGACGTTAATGCCGAGAAAGCACTATTTGTTAGAACAAGTCTAGGGGTGATCTGCCCGTCCGGGATGTGACCATTAGGGAACTATAGTTACTAATAGCTGCTGTTGTTTGCATCTAACGCCGTAGGCGTTGAAGGCCTAATCATCTACCGAATCAACGTAGTCCCGTCTCAGGGGGGCGACCGGCACACGGGGCTACTCTACAACTAGACATGTGATACATAAAGAGCACTACGGAAGTCCAGCACATTATGATACGCTGTGGTAGGCAGGTATCGTGCATGAGGAAGGGATTTGGTCATCGCGGGGTCAACACGCGTACGGATGCGGCCGAGCTGATCAGCGGTCTGAGCAGTAATCGCTGTCGATTAAGATTTGGCATGCCCGAACGTTATTATTGTTGATGAAGCAATCGGAAGGGGTGATTAATCAATTCAACTCTACCCGCAGTCACTGCTTAGAAATCCTATCTCTGCTCCATCATGCACAAGTAGTTGCTTCCAGTGATTCGGTGCTGTCTATAAATTACACAAAGCCTCGCATTCTTCAACTAAAATCATTACCATTGAAATCATCACAATACCTTGACTGAAATCACAGCTTGCCGAAACAACTACAATTCTTTGAGCGCAATCACATTTGTCAAGATACTACAATGTCAGAGTTGAAAGAAATCCTCGTCATCGGCGGCACGGGTGCTCAAGGCATGCCTGTCGTTAAAGGTAAGGGCCCGACGCTGAACTTCGCCGATTTGTGCTTACTCCGGCTTAGCCCTAGCTGAGAGCGGACGATATCGCGTTAGGGTCTTAACCCGGAGCCCCGAGGCTTCCCGCGCGCAAGAGCTCGCTGCTCTTCAGAATGTTACCCTGATTCAAGGCGCGCAAGACAACCAGAAAGACTTGCACAGGGCATTCCAAGGCGTTTACGGCGCCTGGGTCAACACTGACGGTTTTACTCTGGGAGAGAAGGACGAACTCTACTACGGCATTAGGGCGTACGAGATTGCCAGGGCTGAAGGTGTGCAGCATTACATCTGGGCAGCCATCGAATACGCCTTGAAAATCGCAGACTGGAAAGAGAAGTACCATTGCGGCCATATGGACACCAAGGGGAGGATTGGGGATTTAATCCTTGCGCAGGGGCAGGAGGGGATGAAGAGCTCCCTCCTTACCACGGGGCCTTACATGGAGATGCTCATGGATGGAATGTTCGTACCTAGGGAGCAACCGGATGGGTCGTTTTGGTGGGTTAATCCAGCCAGTGAGTTTCTCCCATTTTCCATTTGTCTTTTAGCCCAGGATGTTGGCTTACTCTTATGCAGAAGATGGAAAAATCCCCTTGATATCCCTCCAAGACGTCGGTGTTTACAGTCTCTGGCTCTTTGACAACCTGTCCGAGTCAGCAGGTCTGAATCTCGAAGTTACGACGGATCATGTCAGCTTTACAGACATTGCGAGGATCTTCACCGAAGTAACGGGCAAACAGGGTGTCCACAAATCTGTCCCCTTTGAGCAATATGCGCCCCTGACGGAGCCCTATCCAGGTGCATATGTCAACTGGGGCCTCGGCCCTAATGCGCCTCGGGATGATTCCATCATGACTTGGCGGGAGAACTTCTCGGCCTGGTGGAATTACTGGGGCGAAGGAATTACCAAGCCACGAGATCTGGGACTCTTGGATCGCATCCATCCTGGTCGTATTAAGAGCCTGGCAGAATGGATGAGGCGGTCCGGCTATGATGGGAGACCAAGGAGCGTTCTGAAACTCGTTGAAGATTGGAACAAAAAGCACAGTGATAAGGCAATTACGTATGGTCACGGAGGCTGAAGATTCTCAGAATGAAGTCATTCTACGTTGGTTGGACAACATGGTATTAACAGATATCTGGTTAATAAGGCAAATTAGACAGATTTATTCAAGTCGCATACCTTCACCTTCTTTCAGGTTACATTGTGGTCGACTGAAGGCTGCTTTTATAGCTTAAGGGCATCAGCGAGGGTTTGAATGGCTTTATGGTAACCTTAGGGCCACAATGGCGTATCGCCAGATGAGGTAATTTGTTAAAAGGGCGTTAAAGGGACCGAAAGGACTTTAGTTTATGGCCTTTGGATTATAAGAATAACGGAGTTAACAGCCTATGTCAGACCCAGCTGAAGGCGATCAAACAGCTGGGCCTTGGCTTAGTTTAATCAGCTCCTGAAGGGAGCTTACTTTATGCGTTCTGATACAGTTCTCTCTCAGCCGCAGCTGTTTTTATGTGTATTTAAGGAGGCATCATTACCTTCCGTTCTTAGAAAGGACCTCTTAGAGGTCAACCTGATAATAGCTTCTTCTTAAGCCATATATGCTTCAGTGTGTGATGTCAGGGTCTCATACATGTCCCCTGTCAGTGTTGTGTATATATAGGCTCTGCCACCTATATAGACAGCTAGTCTGACCTTCAGTACACGGTCATTATCCTGTCTATTTTAGCACAATTCACATCGCATGTTTATTGTCGCAGAATAGGGGTCACTTGCTTAGTCATCAAAGCCCCTAAGAGCTGTAGAGACCCCGTAACAACGTTGTTCCGGGGCTCCCACACTATATATAGAGCTTCCTAGCCACTGCCCTCTAGAGCCTAGATTATCCATGACAATTTACACTTCCCACACCTTATGCAACCTTCTCCCGCGATCAGCCTAACTGTGAAATTTATTATACAGGTTAAGTTGAATGCTTAAGCTTATACCGTCGATTGTAAGCTCACTGCAGAGTCACGTCTCTGTCGGTCGATAGGGAGCCTATGAAATTACTGTGACTCGTGAACTTGATGAAGTATGACTCCTACTTCAGCAAAAGCTCTACTTAACCTCGTAGCAACGACGGCCTCAGCCCAGAGTATAGTCGAGAAGGTATGGCCAAGTTTTGCTTCCATACACTGTGGCGGGCGAACGCCTCTTTACAGCCCAGAGGCTGCCTGCCACCTTGACCGCCTTGGTGCTCAACGGCTTTATTCCCAAGGACCCCTTTCTAGGGACAGATACATGAGCAACCAGAGCTTGTCAGATAATGGCGCCTCTTTCAACTCAAGGGAACCGATGATCGGTATTGAGCGACACACCATCGATAATAGCCGGCTTGATATTTACAGCGATGCCGATGATTTCGTCGTCGCCTCAGGTCTTACCTTCATGCAAGGCCCTTACCCTCTAAACCCAGAAAGCTTTCCCGTACGTCAATGGCGGCACATCTACAAGCTGACTCGCTAACGGCAGTTTGATCGACTACCCCCTGGGCGGTTACCAATACCCTAATATCCGGTGACTCTCAGTCCTCGACCAGGGCTCTATCTGGTTAGTTCTCGTACCCCAATCCAAATGGCAAGGCTGGCTTAGAATTCACAAGGCTGCAAGGACATATAATATGTACCCATTACTGGTCGTCTTGCGATGAACAAGGACTGACTACTTGATGGACTAGACGTACCGAACCACCCATCATTACTATCAGAATTTATGACCAAAAGCGTTTGCAGGAAGCCCGTTCCCCAACATGACGGTCAACTTCGATTACGCTTACGGCGCCTGCCACTACGCCTCATACCAGTACAACCATAACAAGACCATACGTGGGGACGGACTAGAGCACGGTCTTCTCCAGGACATCGAGATAGCGGAGCTACAGCAGCTCGCGAACCGGCAGCAGCACTGCCTCAACGGCCCAACCTGACGGCTTACGTGCAGCGAGAGGGCGCCGTTGTCCGGGTGATTCCCGGTCGCACGCTCGGGTCCAGGATCCTCGCGCAGTTCCAAGCCCACCTGGCCGCGGCGCAGGAGACCCACAAGCTGAACTTGACGTTCGGGTCCTTCCAGCCGTTCCTGGCATTCTTCGCGCTCTCCGCCCTCGGCGACGATGAATTACTGCGCGAGAAGGACCTTTGGGTACGGTTCCTCTATCGCAATGGCACAGGGAACGACACCGCGCTGCGCGTGTACCCGCCATTCGGGCGCCCGCACGCTGAGACCGCCCTGCCCTGGAACTAGTTCTACAGGAGCATGGACCGGATCGCCGTCAGCGACCTCACGACCTGGTGCGAGCTGTGCGGGTTGGTGAATATGTTCTGCATTTCGCTCATCTATGACTCGGATGGCAGAGACCCCGGTCCGTCCTTTTCCATCGGTGGGGAGGACGGTGTTTCTTTGTGGGTCCCAGTCGCCGGCGTCAAAGGCACTGTAACAGCCCTCGACGTCTTCGGTCTCTCGCTACGAGCGCTTGGGCCTTAGCAACGTGCGCAACAAGGGGTGTAACTGCGGTCTCGGCCGGTTCAAGGGCGCCCAGAAGATGGCTTCCGGCCCGGACGTTTCGGTCATGAAAAATGGCACTAAAGACGGCCCGGGCCGGTAGCGGGGAGCTTGGCGGTCCTGGTGCGCCACCGCTGGCTGCTTCTGCGCTGTCCACCTCCAAGGATGGCGGGACGACGATGACGACAGCATTACCCGGAAGTCACCCGGGAAGCCGCTCGAGAATGTCTGAAGAATCCATTACTCTCTGTTTTAGAAGATTGTATAGTCTACTCAATTCCATTGAATCCCATATCCGCCTCGAGGATAGAGATTCCTGGTAATGAAGGGGAGTTGGCTCCGGGGTTGGTTGTGGATCTTTGCAGCGCTACAGGCAGTTGCATGGCTAGGAGAGAGTGCTTTTGCGGCGTTCTGAGTGTTGCTAAGAGCTATACCCTCTTCTTCGTACAATCGCCATCCCTATCATCTTGATACATCGAAATTTGCATGACATTGATGGATGGCATGGGTATGGATGGAAAGACTGCATTGAATCAAAGAATAACATAGGCGTAATATTGTCTCGACATTTACATTTAATCAAGTGGGTGTTAGCAAAACTCTTGCACTGGTAAACGGGGAGAGTATGTAACGAGTCGCATTGTCTAGCGTGTAGAGTTTGGGCCGTGGGCATGTCGCGATATCGACGTACGTATGGGACATCAAAAAATGTTAATGACCGTCAGAGCCTTCTGACAGTAGGGGTACACGACACAGTGGACGGTCCAAGCATGTTCTGACACGGAACGAGGCCAAACGTTAAACGCAGCGCATAGAAACCCCGCCGGGATCCCGGGCACGACCTACGGCGGAATATATTGCTCGCGTCGCCGTCTCTGCGATCGGAATGCTGCTCACATTCAACCCCGCCTTGGCCCTTCGGGGAGAAAATGGGCAAACTGGAACAACGGGGCCCAGGATGTACGGGATCCAATGGACGTGAATTCCCACCTAGACTAGTCCGGAAGGTTTGCGACCGCGCGATTTAGAAGTTCAGTATCATAGGCGGTGAAACTTGGATGGTTCAAAGAAGGCCACGAATGTTTGCTTTTAAGAATCAGGTAAGAAGGGTTGTGGCGCAGCAGCAAACATGGATGACCCAGGGAGGACGAAAAGTGGGAGCAAAAGCCAAGATACAAACGCCGGCTAGTTCTAAACTAGTCGAGCGATCAGCTCCATCAGCTCAGAAATGAGTCGAATTGTCGTTTGTACTTCGTATTCAACTAAAAGCGTTTCATCTGGGAAACAACTCCCAGCTAATGAAGGAGTATTCACAACTGCCCATCTTGCAACTCAGTGCTCCGGTTCCACCAAAAGGGGTCGGCGCTAAGCCTCCCCACCAACGTTGATCTTCGTCCCGTTCCTCTCGCCAGCCAGGCACCGGTTCCAAAATGGACGTCACCGTTCTCCCGGCTTGCGTCATCGTATCTAATCGCCCCCAAATCTGTATCTCCTGGATTTGCGACTTTTCTGGTCGCTAAAGATTGCCCGTCCACCACCAAACCCGCTCAAGCTAGGTACTATCGGTAAATTTCGGCCGTTATGTCCTGTGATGCGTATTAAGGGTAACTCGCACCCGCATGGACGGAGGCCGGCGACCACGAGGAGATCAACGTCAAACCTCCGTCTGAACCGCAAAGCACGCCGATGCGCCGTATGGACCTTCGCCGGGCTGCTGCCGGCGGCGCTCATCCTGATTGTCTGCCTGGCCGTTCTGCTCCCGCATCACGATCACGATAACGGCGGCGGCAACAATGATAATGACGGCGGTGGCACCGGCGATGGCAACGACAATGGCAACAGCAACGGCAGCGGGTTCGACACTTACCCGGCATCCGCATACCCTTCGCCGAGCAGCATACGAGGGACGATCCCGCACAACGCGCGGCCGCAGACCCTCGACCCCTCGCTGGTCCGCCGCCGATCGGACGGGAAGCTCTTCCTGTATACGACGGGCGGACAGAACTGCAGCCTCTGGACGGCGGACGCGTTGCGCGGGCCCTGGACCAAGACCGCCGGTCCCGGGTCCGGCTCCGACGCCACGGGAGCGGGGGCGCTAGCCGAGCAGTGCGGCGCGCCGCAGGCCTACGGCCCGCTCGGTAGCGACGGCGCTTACTACCTCTTCCACAACAGCCACCTGTACGACTACGCCCGGCAAGGGGGCGTGTCGAACCCCGAGGCCACGCGCCCCTGGCACGACGCGAGCCTCGTCGTGCACTCGTCGCGGACGCTGGAGCCCCGGTCATGGCGCCGGCATGGACGGCTCGAGATCCCGTGGTCCCGGGACTACAACGTGCTGGACGGGGCTTTGTTGTCTATCCCCACCACCGGCGACGGCGACGACAACAACATCCTCGCGTTCGGGTCATACCAGACGGGCATCTACGCATTGCCGCTCGCTGATCCGCCGACGCGGCTCGCGGATGGCGCAATGCGGCGGCTGGCCCACCTGGAGCGGAACGCGAGCGCCGCGGCGCCCTCGTCGCCGAGGGGCCAGACCGAGGCCGCGTTCCTGTATGCGCGCGGGCGCTGGACGTACCTGTTCTTCTCGACCGGGCGCTGCTGTCCCCATAGGCGCGGGCGGTGGCCCGTGCGACGCGCCAGCGATGCCTACCGCGTCATGGTGTGCCGGCGGCCGCCTAACTCGCCGTGGTGGGACAGCGGCGGCGGCGGCGGCAATGCCGGTGACGAGGAGGACTTCGTGGACAAGGAGGGGAGGAGCTGCCGCTCCGATGACGGCGGGACCGAGATCCTGGCCTCGCATGGCGGGATATGGGCTCCGGGCGGTCAGGGCATACTGCAAGACGATGGCGAGCGGGGCGAAGGCGGGGTGTTGCTTTACTACCACTATGTCCCCTTTGATGAGCAGGCGCGGCGACCGGGAAAGGGGTTCAGGTTTGGTTGGAATAGGCTCGAGTTTGGCAATGATGGATGGCCGGTGGTGGTGTGACAGGTGCTTCACACCTTGGGAACTGCTCGATGGGTAGATCGGTTCATGGACTAGACGGCGTGACAGATAAGAGGTTTTATGGGCTCTTAATGAGCTAGGGGTTGGGTTGGTCAATAGACGATACGGGAAGGGAATGGGACAATAGACATTCAGATAAGATCAGGTTCGGCATCGACAGATGACTCTAGACGTCTGTTTTCACGGGACCCCAGAGGAGAGATGCATAACCGTTACAATAGATTACAGGGCAGGCGACCAGCACGGCAGGGGGTGGTGCGATGTTCTACTTGTCTCAGCCCGAGAGCTAAGAGCTAATAAATGAGGCAGATGACTCGCTCTTACTACAGGGCCTCGTGGCCTTCGACAAGGACTTTCCTAGTTGATTCTAGAACTCCTAGGGCTTGCGAGTAAGATAACACTTGAATCAAGCAGAATACGCTGGTTTTGCAAGTTTCGTGGCAACTTAAAGCTCATCGTCATTCAAATCATTGCTCGTAACCCATTCCTACCTTGTACATCCATAGCAAGAGCAAAACCGACTTCCAAGGCTAACGCACTCGCAGATGAACCCGAATCTCAACGCTGTTGTAGCTTGTAAGGACCTATCGGTTAACAAAACGTCCCGCCGTTTTGCAACTGAGTCTCAATATCTACCATTGACACCGACATATCCACCACCCATCACACCCGCACCAGCGGCGATCTCCTGGCGCTTGATCGCAAAGTCCAACTCCCTGAGCGCACAGCTTGCCGCGATGACTTTGAAGCTTTGAAACACTTCGCCAGTGCGGGACCCCGCGATGCCACGACTTGGGGCGCAACCCACATGGAGACAGGCAACACTGAGCTCGAGGTCTGATACACCGGCCTCGGTGTGTCTCTCGTCGTCGTCGTCAGCGTCATCATCGCCCCGTGACTCGATCTTTTGTTTGCGGATCACCGATTCAGTCCACTTGGCGATGCGATCGAATTCGTCCTTCAGTCGGATCGACTTATCGCGCTGGCGGCGGGTCTGCGTACCACTTTTGGTGAAGATGCAGCCGGTGAAGACTTCTACCTCCGATATCGGCACCGAGACATGTTCTGAATAGTCCCTGGTTGCTCCTCGTATTGCGTCGTCATACCTAGAAACAGTATCCGTAACTTTAGTTAGAGCATACAAAACAGAGAGTGAAGGGGCGCAACATACGCGTGACGGATCCCGCGGGCTTCTTGGAGGGCTGACTCCCAGTCGATGCCGCCCAGTTCTTCGCATTCTTCATTGACGTAAAGCAGCAACTCATCCCAGAGTGAAGGCCCAAACTTGTTTTTTGGGCGTCTTATATCCTCTTTCCACTATAACATCCTAAGTCAGTGATTGCTTTGTTGGGTGGATTGGGCAATTGTCTGAGGGCTTGTGAACTCCCAAGCCGACTTCATCACAAAACCCCATGCTCGGAGATAGGAGGCAGGGACAATCGACGAGCCCAGGAATCACTTACAATGCGCTGCTCATCAATGGCTCGATACAGTTTTCCGAGGATCTTGTCAGATTTGTAGAAGTGGTACTGTGGGCCCATGTTGTCATCTTCGTCATCGTTAATCGCAGGGATAATTGGTGCGTCGAAAATTATCTCATTTCGATCCTTCAACTCTGCTAGAGGTGCCGGGGCCAAGCTTGCCCAATATCAGCATGGGATGTTAAGTCATATTTAGACTGCATGAATGCGAAACTTACAAGTCTGGACGGTACCTTGTGTTCCCCAGCTTTTGAAACTCCCCTTCACCAACTGGTATGCCCGTTTTGCTGTAATCGACAGCGGTCGAATGGAGTTCAGCCAGTTTCCGGCATTCCTCAGCGACAGTTCCGGCGGCCTTCTGATCGGCGAGAATCATATGTTTAATAGCGATCAATCCTAACCTGAACCTAGCGTCAGTCACAGCACAATTTACCCGTAAGTACGAGGGTAATAAGAATGTAAAGGTATGTCAAGTAGCCGTCATATGTATGGCGACAATGGGACAAATGTTGTAGAGCGGATACGAAGGTGGCTTACTGATCAGTGGCCATGAAACTGTAAGGGAGTCAGTCAATCTCGTGTTCAGTAGTGGAAGACGAAACCTCTAATGTCGGCAATAGCATATGATTGAAAGGACCTACTGGACAAAGAAGTCGGTCATATCTTCTCTGACGACACTACGGCGAATGTCAAGAGGTGGAACGCGGGGATAGTCAGCAGGGGCGAACTCGCGTTTGCACGATGAGACGGCAAAGTCATCCCAAATTATGTTGTAGATGTCACCATCCAGATCTCCACCGCTTAGCTGGCTTGGAAGATCTCTTTCACCTTTTTGACTGAAGACGACGCAGTTCGATAGGGATAGAAGCGGGTGACCATTAGGTGGCACCACAGCTCGTCTAATCTGGATATCCCCAGGATGAAGTGCGGGTGATCTCGTCACAAGGACCTGGCGATTATCCAAGTCCCGATAGTGCGTCCCAGGAAGGCCGTCAAAAGTAAGGAATATTTCATCCTCCTCAAGAAGACCGTATTCGTCCACGATGCCGAATAGCGTGACTCCCTTTTCCACCGGAATTCTAGCTTTGTTCTTGAGTAAACGCAGCTCTCGCAAAACCACAGTCTCTACTACGGAACAGAGGAACTGGTCTCTCTTATAGTCAATACCAAGAATGTGAAGGCGACGAATCAGCTGCGAAAATCGAATCTGATCTGCTACTTTCTGTCGTTTCAGGAAGACGACCGTGTTATCGACCGAAGCGGTGATCATGCGCAGTCGATTTAGTTCTCGATTCTGAATCTTGAAGAACCACTCCTCGGAGCAACCCATATCTTCGAGGACTTTGATCATTTGGCGATTCAAGACAAGTGGTATTGGCTTGTTGGCAATATCACAGATCTCTAGGTTTTCCTGGTCTGGGCTCTCAAACTTGACCATGGACGGACGAATGCGCATGACCATGCCCTCAAGAGCATCATCTAAGGCGAGCATCCCTTTTGCGCCAGCCCACCGAATCTGTATGCATGTCGGCGGGGTTTTCTTTTGCGGAAGAGCCCTTTGGATCTCTTTCATCAAGTCTCTGGATACCGTTCCTACTCCGTCACTGAATACGCGGGTTCCGGTTTCGCCTTTACGTTCGACGTCGTCAATGAATTCGACCTTAACGCCAAGGTCTTTTAGAGGAATCGAAAAAGGCGTCTCTGAGAATGCCTGTCCAATGCGTGCAGCACATCGAGCCGGCGAAGTAATGTGAGTGAATCGGCCGAGGCGTGAAATCACGGTGAAATACGACTGCAATTGACCATCTTCATCGACAAATGGCGCCATAAACCAAGCAGCATGAGCTCTAAGGGACGAATGTGAGAAGCCAAGAAAGTCATACTGCCGGCCGGCTATGGCGAGTCCCTTCAGCAAGACCGTTTTGAACCTGGATCATAGGAAGTCAGTCACTTCTCATGCGGCAGATTATTTAGTATCCTTCATCTGGGCTGAGTAGGCAAGAATGGAATGAGCTTATGCATCCACGCTTGCAGGCAATGTAAATTTGCGTATTTCGGTAAAATTGGGAGGCCCTACCTCCCCAGCACACCTCAAACGGTACGCTTGGGAAGCAATATCTTAGAGAATGGGAAATTGCTTACCTGCTCCATATTTGATCTAGAGACACCTTCGAATTGAAGAACAGGTCCTGGCCATCTTCTTCGCAGAACTGGACTCTGGCAAAGTACTGGGTGTGGTTGGGGAATTTCCTCAGAATTCGATTTTTTGCTTCAGGCTCCGGTCCCTGCAGTAAGATTCGGGTTGGTGTGACTTGCACTTTGTAGACCATGACGAGATTCTGACGAGCTCTCTCAGATGACAATTCTGATACCAACCCCTGGCGGACCTCGTTTTCGTTGGCTTCGATGTAGGACCATAGCTCCCCCAAGATAAACTCGCTAGCTTCTGTTTCGAGTCCAGGGAAAGGAATCTGCGAGAAGAGCTTCTTGATAGCATTGGCCGAGATGGGACACGGTGATCTCGGCTTAGAAGATGCACCGCGTCTACGGGCCGAGACCTTCTTAAGAATACCAAGTAATTGTTCAACCGTCTGTGGAAGAAGATAGCCGTTTTGAACAAGAGCTTGGAACTGAAATCTGACGTCGAAGGGTATCGTTGGTGGCAAAGACGCGAGGGCGGCTTTGAACTCCTCAAGCCCTGCTGCCGCATACATGGGACGATAATCCAGTGGAATAGCTGGAAAGTTACGATGGTCTAGGGTGAGGACTTGCTTATCCTTCAGCCGTTCAGTCTTGTAGTGGAATTCCTCAGGAGAGACTTCAAAGAAGTATACCAACGTTTGTCCGAGGATCTCTCCATGCTTACCGTTGTAGTGAGGTATTTCAGGCAGACGAGTCCGCTGGGCACTTGAGATGTAGTGGTTTTGAAGACCCATGCTTCCCATGAGTGCGGTAATGTCTTGATTTCTCTCCTGAAAGATCCTCGGTGCTTCCCAGAGGGTTAGGACAAAGGATGGTGGACGGGTAGACACGACTATCTCGTTGATAGTGCGGTAAGGAATTTCCAGGCGGATTTGGCCGAGATCAGCATAATGGAAAGTAACAATGATCATATGCTTGGCAAATTTGATTGTGCCGTCGGCTATCTCATTGGGCGACCATTGAATATCTGGGAAGTAGGTGGCGTGGCCTTGAGGATACTCGTAATGACCACACGAAAGACCCAATAGTTTAAATAGGACAGCTTTGTGTCTCTCTGGCTCAGCCTGGTCTTGTAGTTTCCTGTCTTCGGCGGAGTCGGCCAATGATCTCAACAGGAAAGTATCGGGAGGCTTTTGGCTCTGACTGCAATAGACGTGCGCGTTTAGGATGGTCAGTCGCGACCGCGACCGTTGTTGGCCCTTGCGAGTAAACCCAGGCACAATGATCTCCGAGTGTTGCCTCAGAAACTTTTCGCCGTCGGCATAGCGCAGAAATGTGACGTTGCCATAACTCTTGCCGCGAGGCTTCTGGCAAGTCCAATCTGTGATTTTAAGATCTCGGATCAATGGTTGGAGCTGTACACTCAAACTATTATCAGTGAGATCCTTTGGCAGATTACGCATGTGGCACTCCATTTCTGGCGATCATATAGCTAGCAATCGGGTGGAGAAAGTTGAAGAGACAAGGCGAAGGTGCGAGATGTGGGGGAGAAAGTGGGATACGGAGGAAGCCCCCAGGAGAAGGTAGAAGAGACGTGTGGCAGGCCGCAGGAGACCAGACCCGGCCTTTTTAAGAATCCAGAAGATATACAGATTGAACGGAGTACTATTGGCTCTTGTGATAGTGGTAGGGCAGAGGCGAACCATTCTAGAGGCTAGAGACTTGGTATTTAAACGGTACCAGATGGCAGAAAGCATATACGGTGGTATTATTCCCCTCCTGGGACTCTCTGTGAGATGAGATGGAAATCGGGAGGGAGGAGACCTGCGAAACATTTTCTTTGTGTCACGTTCCGATTTCCTTTCATAGGATGTTGCGGAGTCAAACGGATAGTAAATGGGTGGCTAGAGAAGCTGCGATACGATAGGCGCGACGGCCCCACCGAATAAGCTCAATTGACCGTGCACCTACCCCTAGAATATCCAGGCTTGTCAGCTACATTGCTGGGCGGCGCATACATTTTTCGGGCACTTCTTAGGAGCAGTTCTGTCAGATGTAGGGGACATTAGTTGTCAGATAAGTAGCGTAATAAGTGCGCACTTATCAATACAGTCTTTTGGTGCAGTGGCTACGCAACATTAGTTGTGTTGTTGTATTAGGTCAGTTGCAGGTGCTGTTGCACTCATACAACTTTAAGTAGCTTAGCTCCGGAACACATATGGGCCGATCAGTAGGTGACCT